>OZ034971.1:10355578-10398078 GCA_964030785.1 Siderastrea siderea | reverse complement strand
CAATTCGTTAAATTTGTAGTTTTTAAAAGGTCCTAAGTATTTTAATTGAAACTGGTGATACTTTGAAATCGATGTTGCGACGAATGTAAACACTCAAAAATCGGGAAATCTATACCCAGTAGTATAAAAAACAGAGCACAATTTTCCCGCGACAGGGTTATGTTAAGTCACGCTGCATGGTAAAACCACAGTATGCACTAAGCCGGCTTTTTCACTGAAAGAAAAAAACAGATATTTACGTCAGTGGTTGGGAGACAATGAAAACCTATCGGAAGTTACTTAGACAAACATTGCGATCGGTTTGTTTACATCTCGTGCTTTCTCTGTTTAAGAAAGGCGTGACGCGTCACGTACTAAAGGTCAGACAACAGGTGTGTAGCGTTTTCAAAGACTTTTATTAGTTTCAAAACTATGAACTGTTCATTTGGATCAGAAGAATCCCCTTGCAATCTTAGTAGTTTTGGATCAGTTATTCTTCCTTTAATAGCATGCAAACAAGATATGACGTCTCACCTTGTAAGCCTTGGAATAAGCGGCAAACGTGGTCGAGGAAAGACAGAGGTCAGCGAATCACAGTTGATTTTACACCGTGCTGGCCTGTTTGGTGCTTCAAACGACGAGGAAAAACAAGCAATGACAATATGTCCTAAGCATAGAAGAAACTTGACTATCGATTGGCTTGGTCGGAAAGGTCATGTTTGCTGCTATCCGAACCGCCAAGGAACGAAGAAGAGAATCAATCTTCCGAGACGCGTTAACGCTGCTATGTCAGCAGAAATATTTGCTGCGTTGAATGGTGTGGTTCCCATTGGCTCAGGTGAGTCATCCTTAACTCCTTATATTTAAAAAAAAATAGATACGAACGTGTTGCGTCAAATGTTAACAAAATCAGCACTCGCACACAGGCTCTCTGCAAACGTGTGGGCTATACATTTTTTACGTTTATGTTAATTTGTAAGAGCAACTTCAAGTTCTAGAAACGTTTCATTGATTTATCTCAAAGCATTCATGAAATGGCACTTCTTATCATATGTAATGTTTTGGATTCCTTGAGATATATTTCAGGAGGTTTGAGAAATATTCTACTTTCTGGATTACTAATATTCGCAGAAAGAGATGCCTTTTCCATGGACACAAACTATAATTGAAAACAAACGTACCATCTTTTTAATACTCCCACGAAGATGTCACGACACCTGTTGTTCAGGAAGCGTTCGGAAAAAAATCTTGTGATGAAAAATGCATTTCAAAACACTACCAGTAATTTGTGTGTTATTTGAAACTACCTTGAATGTTACTGAAATATTTTAGGTTTTACAAACAACGAATTCTAGCGGAGGTGAAACAAAAACTTAATTGAATTAGTAAACTAGGCGCCTGGAAAACACACTAGTGAAATAAGCTTTAGTCACGCATGCAAGGGAAAGGATACTCTTAAAAATTTGTTCATGAGAAAAGTTTAAACAACAAAATTTTTCTTGATATTGCTCCTTCTACATTCCACTCGTTTCCTAAAGCTATGGCACCCTCCCCTCCCCCCCCCTCCGGCAAACACCCTTCAGACGCGATTGTCAACATTGAGAGGACTCTCAAATGCGTCGGACTAGTTTCTGCGACAACTCTCTACGACTTGTTACGGGGAGAAAGTCCCTTCGTGTAAAGTACCTAAAATCTAGTCGCTTGGACTGAAATCAGGACTGTCTTCGCGACTTGTCCCCTGTTGTAAACACAGCAGGGGACTTGTCTTTGCGACTTGTTCCCGCGACTAGTCCCTTTGTGAGTGCCTTCTGCTGCAACCAAAAAGTCCTTACGACCACTCCCCTCGTGTGCCAACCTTTAACTGCAAAGCAGTTGTAAGTACTTTACAGGCGTGAAGCACAGAGTGCGTGGATTGTCGCGCGCGAGCCTCGAACGTGGCGTGTGAGGTGAGAAACTCTCCCCAGTCCCACTCTCCATACCATCACACTTGCTCTTTTGTTCTTTGGCCATCCGGCAAATACGGACTGTCTTGCAGGCTACTGTAGGTTATCTTATCTTTCGAATATCTTTTCTTGGTTTCAAAAAATGTTTCTTTTTTCAGTCAAGTGTTTAATGCCGCCCCCCCCCCCCCCCCCCGCCCCCCGCCGCAACCCCTTATGTTTTTTGATGTAGAATTTAAACGGAGACACCAGATAAAACAAAACGAGTTTTTGCTGTTTTGTTGGGTTAATTCGGCTATGAATTGTACCGTTGTTTGTTTTTCAGAAATGCACAATGCAGATTTTTCAGTGGGAGAACGGGAGAGTGGATAGTTGTAGTAGCAGTAGTAGTAGTAGCAGAAATAGAACTTTATTGAGGAGCACTGATTGTAATTATTTTTTGTTTCTGTTTATTTTTTTCATACATAGCGCTTTGTACAACTTGTCGGCTGGAACACTATAAATCTCGTGCACAGAGTGAAGTTCATGAAGATATCACAGAAAAGGTCAGCGTCAAAAATTTTGCCACTCCCATGTGAAATGTTCACTATCCTTTTGTTTGGAAGAAGTGTATTTGGAAGAAGTTGGGTACTCTTACGTACGTCCCCTTTCTTACATTACAACCAGTACTTGTCCAAGAGTGGGTATACCTAGTGGAAAAGCTGTTTTACTAATTGTGTTACGGCATTAGAAAGTGCTGTAACGTTCTGTAACGGGGTATGCAAGTTCTTGTGAGTGGTGAATGCATGTTATCAAATTGATCAAGTCCAATATGGACGCTGGACAAATAGCGTTATTATGATTATGATTGTGATTATTTATTTATTTATTTATTTATTTATTTATTGTTGGGTATGCAGGTTTGCTTAATAGGACCATGGCGTGCATCCTTCATCAATGCAAAGCTGCTCGTCTACTAGCGGTGGAATAGAGCAAGCAGGATTGATGGGCTATGACACTGCCATGGCTGAAAATATCGAGCCACCAAGAGAAGAAGCAGAGGAGACTATGACGTTATCGTCAGTAGACTCACAGGGTACTGAACCTGAGCAAGAGGTCAGCATTTGGTGTAACGAAAAGGAACTCCAAAACGAGAGATGGCAGACGCTCAATGATGCTCTAAACAACTTGGCTGGTGGACGATTTAGTCCCATATGCTCTACTCTTAATGCCTCATGGGACGGCATTTCATCTACCCAGCAAAAATATTATATGCGCAAGGCACGGGAAGCTGTGACAGCTCCACTGTCAGTCATTAGCCCTGGGCAGGAAAAGAAACTTTGGAAATCCATCCGAAATGAATCGATAATTGAGAGCGAATGTGGTGGTTCATCCAAACAGAAGCACTTTGACACAAATATACAGGGCTGATTGATGTCTTGGTTAAAGCGCACAATCAAGCTGAGTTGTGGCAAACCAAACGTCAGATTCTCTCTATTTTCGCGAATGATTTTACCCGCACAGAGTTACAAACACTTATTCCTGGCTTGTCAAAATGGAGGATTGACCAGGCGCGGCTGAGCACTCTACTGAAGCAGGGGAAGGACAACTTGTTCCTGGAAAACCAATCTTCCGAACACGAATCGATCCCATGAAAGTTGATCATTTCATAAATTACATTTCACGACCAGTTCTACTTCAAGACGTTGCATTTGGGACTAAAACTCTTAAGCTGGACTCTGGTGAGCACATTATCATCCTGGCTGTTATACGAACATTGATCCCATCGCGAATTACCAGCCAGTACACAAGCTATTGCAAACAACAAGAATTTGTTCCAACAAGCGAGCGCTCTTTATTTAGAATCCTCGAAATTTGCTCTGCGTCGATGCAGAAGTCCCTTCATGGGCTGGATAATGTGACAGCTGACAGGGTCTGGAAGAGGGGTCCTGATCCCGCATTCCCGCTCCTTTTTCACGAGAATCCCGCATCCCGCACTTTTTTCATCGCTATCCCAAATTTCGTTTTTTCTTTCCCAAAAATGCATGAAAAAAGACTAATTTCTGCAAAAGCTGGCCCTTTCGATTGATATTTTGTGCTCGCCTGGTTGATTCGCTTTCGCCGCCATAACGCTTATTTGGGTCGTGACGATTTCCCGAATTCCTGACAGACAGGCAACAAAATCCCGCTTCCCGTCCCAAAATTTTGGCAAATCCCGCTTCCCTGGTAGCAGTCAAATCCCGAATCCCGTCAAGATATTTTTCGTTTTCCCGAATCCCGCACCGTATTTTGGTCAAATCCCGGATCCCGAGAATACCCTTCCAGACCCTGAGCTGAAGGGACGGAAGCATTCGACAGTGTACTAACCATTATGGAAACGTTAATGGAGAATGGTGTCGACAAGCAATGGGTCCGAGCGACGCAACAGGCGATCAAAGAGGGCGAAAGGTACTTGAAGACGGATTGTAAGGCACATGTCAGCCGAGACGAGAGCTGCAACGATCACTGCACCGTACATGCCCTTAGTGATCCAGGCAACGTTGACTTCCGTGAAGATTGTCAGCACTGTCATGACACCGAATGTGATAGGTGCGAATCCCTCGAGGTAGCATTAGAGGAAGTCTCAAAGAAACTGGAAAATGCAGACATGAACGAAGAACAGAGGGCCAAGTTTAATTTTGAATTTAATGGGTTGCGATCGGGCAATTAATTCTTGGAAAGCACATTTGCTTCGTTCTACTAATCAAGAGGAAGCCAAAGAAGTTGCCTTTACCCAGCTTGATGAACAAACATGCTTAATTATCATAGACTGTGCGATGAAGTATCTCCCCAGCATTATCGCGAGTAGATGTCTGAGTTTTTTGGAAAGCTCGGTAGGAGCTGGCATATTACTGCAGTCATAACGCACTTTCGAGCGGAGGAGAAATACGAAGTTGAGTGCTTTGGGCATCTTTTTAACATATGCAACCAAAACAGCTTGGCTGTAATGTCAGTCATTGAGCACTTGCTTCAGGTGGTCAAACTTGAGTATCCTTCCATCAGGAAGGCTTTTCTGCGTTCAGACAACGCCGGTTGTTACCACAATGGGCCTTTGCTTCTCAGCCTTCCATACATGGGAGAAAGAACAGGGATAAAACCGTTGCTCTACGACTTCTCAGATACCCAGGCTGGTGAAGACATTTGTGATCGCAAGACCGCAGCCATGAAAACACACATCAGGAGATGGGTAAATGAAAAACATGACGTCATAACGGCAGAGGACATGAAACAAGCATTGGAATCCCACGGTGGCCTAAGAGGTTCATAGAGCAGCTGTTGTACAAGCCGATTCCACCAAGGAAGTTGGCAAGGGTAACAAAATACCGGGGATTAGTCTTCTCAACAACTTTGCGTTTGAGGAAAATGGAATACGTATGTGGAGGGCCTACAATGTTGGACCTGGGCGCTTTCTCTGGTATGCTGAACTCAGTATCGAGAAACAAGGAGACACTAGCCTGAAAATAATCCAGCCTTTTGGTCCAAGAACAAAACAATGGGGTACTGTTATGGAAAGCACAAGGCCTACGGCTGAGATTTTCTCGTGCAGTGAAAGTGCATGTGTTCTCACGTTTAAGACAGAAGCTGAAGCAGATGCTCACACGGATTCCGGGAAGCATATTATAGAGCTAGAATCCGAATCCCTTTACGATAATTTCAGAAAGAAGTGGGCTGAGAAAGTAACTGGTGTCAGCTTGGTTTCCCATGTACGTGAACCAAATGCCGTACCTGAAGTTCAACCCTCCTCGTCATCCATCAACAGCAGGCGATCACCAGGTTGGGCTCTGAAGACCACGAAAAAACCAGCAAGAATGGAGGTTCATGTAAAGGTTAATTTGGTGCATCTGGTGCAGAAGTTTGATGCAGGAGCAAGGAGCAGACTAAAAGTGGATCCAGCCCAGGTATCTCATGAAATGAAGTTCGCAAAAGATGCAAATGGGCATTCTCTGTTTAAGCCAGAGGAGTGGAGAGCAGAGCAACAGATTAACAGTTTATTTTCAAGGCTATCGGCAATGCAACGGCAAAGGCAAACAAAAGAGGTTGAAAACCACGAAGAAGAAGTTCAAGAGGAAGACCTAGAAGCATTGGAATCTGAAATTTTCCTTGAAAGTCTACGCAACACAGTGCTTCATGATATCAGCACACCCTACCATCCCATTAAAGTCGGTAGTAGAAACGTCTGCGAACTATCAAGAACCAAGAAACTCAACACGCTGAAAGTAGCTGAGCTCAGAGAAATATGCGAGATCCTACAACTGGCGGTTGATAGACCACCGTCGAGGAAGAAATCATTTATTAAGCCACTAGAAACCTATGCAAAAGCATGCACGTGTTTAAAACTTTTAAAGCGCTGTAGCTAGAACGAAAGCGTGCATTCTGAAAGCATCCTTAAATATTGCAGCTTAAATATGCAACCCACTTAAAGTGTTTTGGTTTGGTGGGATCCCATGGCTAATATTCAATAACCGTAACTGTGACAGAGTTTACTCCCTCTTATATAGCAGACCATGCCCAAACCACATACGTTGAAAATATTTCATTTCCTTTCCCACCACGTGGGTGATGCCATATCAACTGCCATGCTGTTAACAACCACCATATCTGCTCTTCAAGGTGAATGATGTCAGTGATAAGTTAAAAAAAAATTAGGTTTTTACGTTTGTACAAAGGAGCATTTCGTATTATGGTCAGCATCTGCATTAGTAATGTACTTTTAAAAAATTCTTTAAAGCCAGTGAGATGCTGAACGAGCGCTCAAAATCAATTGATGCTCACGAAATAATAAACAATTGCCGTTTGATTTGACATGTCACTTCACGTAAATAAAACCCTTCCCGGTTTGCCGAATTTTTACAGTGTTTACGACGTATTTTTTTTATCTCAATGGTCTTTGCTATAGTCAATTATCAACTAATTGATACATGAGGTTTTTTCCATGTTGCGTGACATACGCGCTGTCTTGGCGGGAAACTCCTGGCAATTGGTTAAGAGCTACTCGGCATAAATTCGGCAGTTTAAAAACGCTCAATAAACACAAGCAGCAATGTCACACTTGTACTTTCAATGATGAGGTCATTGGAATGACCTTTTTATTGAATTGCGTCCTACAAACGTGAAACATTGAAAAAAATAGTGATATCCTCCAATGATAATTTGGCGGGAAATAGTGCTGACTGATCAGTGTGTTGGTATTTAACGAGATCGTTTGCTTCAATCTGCTTCTAGATACCAATTTTAACTGAACCGGATTTTGAAAACAACACAATAAACTACCGGAATACGATTTCACTTTGAATTTAACCACTCCACTTTTGTAAAACGTTCCCGTAAAAATGACTAAAATTGAGGTCTAGCTCAATGACGCTCCAGTGGCAATTTTTAGCGCCTTACCAAAAAATAAAGATTTAAGCGAAGAACGTTAAGCAAATTGCATTCAACTCCTTAGGAGACGAATATTATGGATAAAATATACGGACACCTGGAAAAAGCGTGAGGTACCTTTTAGGCTTAACCGAAGTTTCCTGATTTTTTCGATTTTTTGGCCGCTTGGAGAACCAAAATTTTAAAATGGCCATATCTCGAAGAAAAACGAAAGACAATCTAAGTAAATGTCACCGTTGTTAATCTTTTCATACAACTTTTACGTGGTAGAAAGGAGGGGGTAAACGGCCGACCTCGATCTTTTGCGTCTGCCCGGTTTTGCGTGGCCAATTGGGGCTCTCTCATGTTTGAAGTTGAAGTGTGTTGGTCGGTGATTTGGATAACCACCGTTAACATCCCTATTTATTTAAGTTAATTCGGCATCCGCAAATTCTAATTTCAATTTTGATCAGTTTTCCATTCCCATTTTACGTTAGGGACACTGCTTATAGCGCCGCTTGTTCGCCGCTTTAGACCTCGCAAGACTAACGGTTATTAGACATGATTTGAACGGCCAGCTTGTTCTAGTACTCCTTCTTTCTTTATTGTTCTCTTTATATTAATCGTGAAACCGAAAGGGAATTTTTGGAAAGTTATGAAGAGCAAAACAGCAAAACGGAACATCTTAAGAGAAGCGACTTACAGTTCTTTTCAGTTTGTTTCTGTGAAATATGAATGAAAATTATTTCATGCTCGGATGTTTTCAGTTCATTACCATATTCTAATTTCCCTTAGCTGGTCAGTGACAGCGAAAATTAATCATCTTAATTCCTTTGATTCTTAAGTGCTTAGGAATACTTACATTGTTTCACTCCGCTGCATAAAAAGTTGAACTCTTCATAAATTTTTGGTCCAGAAATCTGAATAAACGTCGAGGACTTAACGTGAACATCAAATATTAAACTCGAACTCACTTCTGATGTAATATGCACTCACTCTGACTCGCTTGAGGCAATGTTTTAAAGTCAAAACAGCGTAGTTTTGAACGCGAAAAAAAAAACAGCTTTTTATATAAGCTTCCCACATGTTTTAAGACTTCAAAAGTACTTTTCTAACCTAGTGTCATATACACTTGAATCCGAATATAAACTGCCACAAATTTTCTCACCAAAGAGCAAATAAGGGCTTTAGTCCATGGGCCAAGGCCCCCAAAATAGGGTATTTCTTACCACTCAGAGGGACAAATGCTATCATTGATTTTTGGAAACCTCTATTCCTCTAGTTTATTTTAGTATGTGATAGCAATGCTAAAAGAGTAGCTTAAGTGCCTAAATCACGTGATGAAATGACGTCACTGATGTGAACAAAAAATGGCTATATTTCCCGGATTTTGGTCATCTTTCGACTATTTCATAAGTTGCTGTTGGTTTTAAGCTCACTATGCTTTGAAAAGATGGCATACAAGGTACCTAGATGATAGTTTAAGAGAAGACAAATAAATATAACGCTATTGTAACTCGGTTTCCATGGTAACGCGTCACAAACTGAACTAAGACAATGCAAGAGATATCAACGGCTAATTGGTCAATATGTTTTCTGAAATAAAATAACTTGCATTTCTCTCTGTAGTTAAGTTTCTGAAGGGATCGCATTTCATAAACATCAGATCAGGCTGTTTTTTTATTAACTCACTTGATCTCTTATTCGTCTTCATCTTCCTGGTCATCATCTGAGAAAGCATCGTCGGCTGCATCCTCCTCTCGTCGGTTTGTACAGTCCTGCAACCGGCATAAATCCGTGCACTTAAGGCCATTGGTAAGGCAGGTACAGCCTGGTAGCTTGCAGATTCTCGAACACTGACAAGATAGCAACTCCAGAACGGCTTGGGGAGCTGGTTCACCACTCATCCAATCAATGGTAAGTTTGCCGTCCTCCAGACACCAGCCAGACCCAACAGGTGAAGGTACTTGAGGGCAGCTCTGCAGACTTCTTTTCCAGATCGCTGCTTGGTAGTTTGCCCGAAGTGAGTGCTTTCGCAGACAATCAGCACAGGGTGGAAGTTGGTTCGAGTCAAGTTTGCCTTTCTTTGCACAGAAGAGCCGATAGCGTAGTTCATTCACATCATTGGTTCCTGGATTTGAACTGTAAAGCTTACACGTGAATTCCTGAAGCCTTTCGAACAACTCACTGGAGACCTCCCACTGCATACCAAGCTGCTTGAAAAGGTCTTGGAAAGATTTGTGTCGCTTAATGAGTTTTAACGCGGTTATCTTCCCCTTTCCAGCAAACGCACTAACGCTGTCACACCCTGTATAAGCATGCAAACCAATAAGACATTTGCATACCTCTGGTCCATGCAGCTGAACCGCCATAGAGATGTCTATGTATCTTGTTCGGGTCTGTGTGCCACATTTCATGTATAATGATGCTGGAATAAAGCTCTTAAAAGTTAGGCAGAGCACGAAGACATCTGTATCTTCTGATGATATCAAGATCGTCTTATAACCAGACCTTGCAGCATCGGCAGCGTGCAATAGTATTCTTGTGTCGGCCTCTTCTTACGTTGATCGGAGATCTTCCCTTGTAATGACACTTCCTTGGGAGACTTGGTAGCATTGGTCTTCAGTCGTGACAAAAAGTGTCTTTCCGGAAAGTTTAGCTACATATCTGTCTTTCTGCCACTGCTCTGCAATAAATGCAATGAAATGCTTCTTGTTCGTGGGGTTTGACAAAAATGTTCGCCATTGCAGCAGTTTATGTTCTGGTCGGATATTACGGAATTCATTTCCGGTCTGATCAGAACCTCTCTTTTCTCTCTCTGCGTTTTTAATGGAGTTCTCTAAGTACACGTCAAACACAACATCGATCCGGTTACTGTTAGCTCCCTCATGCAAGGCCATACTTATCAGTGAATCAGCAACTTCTGAAAACGTCTTTTGATCTCCTTTCAGCCTCTGAACTAGTGCCATTCCATCAATGATACATGCCGATGGTTGTGGAATGATTTCCGCTGCTGGCACATCCTTCTGTAGCTCTTTTGCAAGGGAACTCTTTGAGGTTTTCTTGAGGGAACCATCCGCAGAAGCCAACGCCCAGGGTAGCGGCCCAAGCGGGTGAGACAGCACCTCCTTCATCTTCAGTTGTCTGGTCTCTGCAATAATAATCATCTGAGCAAATAGTGCTCGGTCAGCCTTGAGGATAACTTCCTTAGCAGTTCCGCGGCTAACTTTCATTTTCTTGTTTAGATCACTGAACGTCTTAAGCTGTAATTTAGTCATTTTTTCATGAAACTTCACCTTCGTTGGCTCTGACTCTAGCCTTTGCTCTCTAAATGTTCTGTAGGCCTGTTCTCCAATTTCTTTAGCCTTCAGAAGGTCGTGCTCGATTTCAGGGGTGGCGACTTTGCCGGTGGATAAACAAACAAGGTCTTGCTGTTCACTCTGGTATGGACTGATCCAGATTTCGAAGGTTGATAGCAAGGATTTAACATCTCCTTCGTCCCTTGTGATCCTGCTCTGTTGAAGGTCGTTGTGCGAAGAGCTCGAGCTGTTCAGGTGGAGGATGTCTTTCAACTGCCTCATAAATATGCTTCGATACTCAGCTGTTAAGTAATACTTGCTGACGGCTCTGGGCTTTAGACTAAACCCCTTGGTCCCCCCTGGCGTCTGCGTGTCTTTGTTTACCGTTTCTTCGCAAGTCTGGTCGACTGGTATTCTGCCGAAGGTGTTAACCTCGCCAATCTGAACTGCGAATCCGCCAGATTTGAAATACTCCAATATATTTGGGTGGTCGTCCTCCAGGTGAGACATTTCTGAAACGTACGCAGACAGGTATCTCGCGTAATTGAGGTTGTCATAGGCGAAACACCAGGGTATCATTTGTCTAATACAAGACAAATGAAGTTCCCAGTTCCCTTCCCTGGTTGCTCTCAACAGGCCCAAAAGAATTTCTACAATGTCAATGTACGACATCCAGAATGCAGAAAGCTTGCCATTTTCATGTCGAAGACAGTCCATGTACTCCTCAAAAAGTTGGAAAACCTCTGTGGATGACGGACTGGACAGTTTCTCTTGGAAAACTTCTTCACAGACATTGTCATACAGCGTTTGAAGATCACCAAAGAAGTTGTCAACCATGGTCTTCTTATGTGCGCGATTCTCTCCGATCCACGTCTGAAATCCCGACCAAATTAATCTCATGAGAGCTTCATACATGAGCTTATGGAATCTCACGGCACGATTATATCTATGGCCATCCAAAACCCCAGAAACAGATCCCTCTGCAATCACACCTGTCTCTACACAAATGTCCCTCAACCCGGCATCCTGAAATCTCTTTCCTATGATTCCTAGCAGAGTGCAAATGGTGTGGAACACTCCCATCCTTAAAATCAAGGTGCTGAACTTCTCCTTATGCTTCCATTTGATTTCTGTGGCTTTTGCATACAACGCCTGGTCAAAAACGACTACTATGCTCTGAAGTTTAAGACTGTTCTTTATCTTTAGTGACTGGTTCAGGACTTCGTAGACGGTTGACAAATCAGTGGCAGGCGCGTCGATAGTTGGTAGATATCCTATGCTGTCTTTGGAGACTTCCACCTCACTGCGTACAGCAATGTTAAACCCGGTCCAACCGCTGACTTTCTGCTTCTCAGTGGCATGAAGCCGCACTAGTATCCAAAGCAAGTTCTTTTTCCGTGAATTTGCTTCTATTTCGGATGACGTGACTTCTACAAATGTTCTCGGGGGAGGACCACAGCGCTCTCCTGCATTATAGACAGGAAGGTCGGTGTCATTTAGCACTTCTACACTTCTTTGCTTGGTTTTTGCTACGTTGGGTGCAACTTCATCTGGAGGAAGGTGTGGACCATAATGTCTGGCTTGTATGGCAATGCCGTTCACCCTATGAGAAGTACCTTTGCCAGATAGGGTTTCTTCCAATCGGTCAATGTTGTCCCAGGCGAGCGTCGTGCTAATGTAGGGCTGAATATTGTCAGGTAAAGGAACAGCATTTTCTGGCGTCGATGCCAGTTTTTGTAGACACAAGGCGGTGTTCAATTCTTCAATCTGTGAGTAGGCTATCCCGTGTCCACAGCGATTTATCATTTGAATGAGCTCGACGTTATTGGTGAGTGATTTAACAGCGTAGGGCAATAGTATATGCTTAGGTGGCTTCTGCTGTCCCCCGCTTACAGTGAAAATCATATCCTGTCCAATAGAGTTCATAAGACGTTGTACTCTTGGTTGACAAGACTCTTGTGAATTCGCTGTGTTTCCAGTTAAAAGAGTACATAAAAACGCTCTGACTTCATCTGGAAATTTAATCGCACTTTCAGTAAGCTCAGACGGTTGTGGAGGCCATGACATTTTGTGCTCGTTAGAGCGTATTGCTTTTCGAATGTCCAGGGCAACTCTTTGAATATTCTCAATTTTTGAAAGTTCACTTGTGCACTGTTGCTCTTGTGATAGCTGTGCTACTTCCTTGGCCAGCTGAAGTTTTGAGAGATTCTCTGGAATAATGAACAGCCTGTTATTATCTAGCAAATCTTCAAAGTGCAGTAATCCTCCGAATTCTGATTCAAGCTTTCTACGAAAATGTGTTTTGGTTGACTCCTTAATTTCTTTTGCTCCCAAGTCCTGCATAAACGACAGCAGAGTATTTGTTAAGTCGGTCATTTTCACTAATTTAGGCTTCTCCAGTATACTAGACCTAACATGGTCAAAAAGCATTTCATACGCCTTAGACTCGAGGCGTGCGTACTCTTCATCTGACGATGCTGCAGTTGTTTCATTAGAGGTTCCGCTGTGTAAGTGTGGCCGAGTGTAATCCCTGTAACAAGATTTGTGATAGCAGGCCTCAGCCGCGACTAATTCTCGTGATACTATAGCTAAGATCCTGCTATCATTATTAACTATAGCGATTCTCCTTACAGTTTCATCAGCACGCAGTTCCGAACATTGAATCAATACCTCTCGACTTCTACTTCCTCTTGGGTATTTGCTATTCTTTCTGCAAAATATGCAAACGCGTTCGTACGTTGTGCTCGTGCTGGGTGCACCTCGGATAGAAAATCTCCTGTCTACGGCATCAGAGTCACTGGCATCGTCCTCGGTCTTCTTACACTCTTTAGAAATTTTATCCAAATCCCTTTTCAGAGTAAAAATGCTCCGACATTTTCTATGATACAAAACGTTGGGAATTTCACCATCCTTCAAAGTTTTAGAAACGTCCAGTAGTGGTTTGTGATCCCGAATTTCGGCAGCTCGCAAAAGTGTTGCCCACGATTCAGTGTTTTGCGGGGATGTCAGCTCTCTAGAATTATCGTTGCTACAGTGTATAATACACCTTCTTTCTCCACATGGACGTTTCCTTAGGCCCCCAAGATCATCGTTTTCTGTTCTTTTTTCCCCTCCTAATCGTTTGAAC
This sequence comes from Siderastrea siderea, assembly GCA_964030785.1. Lineage (NCBI taxonomy): Eukaryota > Metazoa > Cnidaria > Anthozoa > Scleractinia > Rhizangiidae > Siderastrea > Siderastrea siderea. Next base: position 10,384,357 of record OZ034971.1, on the reverse strand, counting down.
ATAGAATGACCAAAGCGTCTTTCAGTTAATATTTTCGAACTACTCAAGTTGAACATTCTAGAAGGTCTGTAAGTTTAGATGTTTTTCGTTGAAATTATCATCAAATGTGCTCTATTTTCCAAATAAAAAACTACTTAAAGCACTTATTGGTATATTTAACCAGAAAAAATGTTTATATTAAAGATCGGAAGGTTTTTAAACCCAATAAAACCGGAAAGCAAAAGTACGAACTTACCAGACGCATGAGCCGCCATCTTGGATTTTCCCATGATTCCTAGCGATTTCCAAAGATAACTATTTGCTGAATTTTATATCTTAGATAAGCCATTTCGAAAACATGAGACCCCAAAAATAACAAGAGCAATGCCATGTATTTATTATTTAAGGAAAGGGTGCAAAGGAATATCGATAAACGAATTTAAATATATGATTTGTTTTAAGCCTCGTTCTCACGTTTGGGCGCCATTTTGGAAAAAAAAGCATTGAAAATTATACCTTAAAGCTACTCCTGTGCGATTGCTATCATTCAAATATTGAAACACCTTCGCCCAAGCTTTAAAATGATACCACTCACAATTTGTCCCTCGAGGTGGTAAGAACTCAGTGGCCTGGCCCATGGACTACTTAGCCTTCGCCAGTGTAGAGATCAATTTGAATAGTGCAAACTTGCTCTCTGTCAAACCGTCGAAAAAAAATGTGGAAGAGCCCTTTTTTGGTTTTCTTTCTAGTGCTTCTGCTTTGCGTGAATGGCTCAGATTCTTGGCGACGACGGAGAAGGCCCAGACGATCGTGCAGTGCACAAAACTGTCAAGTTGGCTCCTGGAGGGCATGGAGTACTTGTAGCCAGCGATACGGGACTAGTGGATCACAGAGACGAACACGATCGATAACAGATTTCAGATTCCAGATTTTTTATTTTTTGCACTATTCCAAAAGGTTACTACAGAAATTACAATACATTACAACAATAATAACAGTTTCCGCATTTTGCGGGGGAACGTGTCCGTACCCTTTATCCGAGACACGCACGTGCAACAGACACAATTGTCGTAATGGAGGAACCTCTTATAGCAGCGGCTGTTCCTGCCGGACGGGTTGTAATGGAAATTGCTGTGAATACGGTAGGATTAAACCTTAAACAGCTGAAAATGCCAGCGTAGAAATTTCCAGATTTTATACACTTTTCACTAAAATGAAAAATGTAAATAAATAAATGAAAAATAAATACAAAAAGAAACCCAACGGTGGGTTGAAATGAGTAACCAGCCATACGGGTGAGTTCAATAGAGAACTTAACATTTTACATTTATCATCGATTGATTTTTGAAGTAGGTAATATTTTCTTTATAAAGTCGGGATTGAAAAGTTCGAAAAAGTGACCCGCTCATCTGTAAGGTGTCAATTTATTTCTTTTACTGAGAGGACACGAACGCGGTAAAAACACCGAAAATACTGAACAAAACGAGAAAAGTGAGTTTTGAAGACAATTTTATTTCGCATTTAAAAGTGCTAGCATGTGGTATCCTTGAAAGCGTTGCCAGGAATTTGAGATAACCGAGGCAGGTTATCGTCGTAGAATTACATGACTGGAAACATTATATTTATGACCAAAGCCAAGACAAATTTCTTTTTGTTCGAGAACAAGGGGAATTGGAAATAAGCGAGTTGAGATAGCAGGACCCTTACCGTTAAATATTCTGTTAAATACTCAAGCAATCAAATCTTCACGCTGATTGTTCGAAGCATCGGGCCAAAGCAATCCAAATTTCTCCTCTCTAAGACATTCATTTTCCACTTAATAGGCATTCCGGACCGGCAGTCGAGTTTCTCCAGCCTATCTTTCCATTTTTAACGTTGAAAAGGTATTGTGTTCTCGTTCCAGGAGTACCCAACGACCTTTTTTCCCAAATTCACTAGTTGTTGCTGTAAGGTGTTAATGAACACTAACGGAGCCAATTTTGGTTAATAATTAACTTTGCTGGGAAAAAAATTACCGTTCTTCAGTGCCAGCAAGTAAAAACTTGTGAGATGAATTTGCCAGCAAGAATCTCTTGTCTGATTCTATTTTTCCAGCCAGCGGCGTATTCGGTGGCTCGGCTAGCCAGGGAAATTACGACCCAAAGATTTTGTCAGCCAGGGCGGTTATTTGCAAAGTTTTTTCCCAGCAAATAAAGGAAGAAGAAGGGGTTTTCCGTTATTTTTTCTTGTGCAGCGCTTTACTAGACTGTAGTTTACTCGTTTATTTTGACACGAGACACTGTACAGATACAGTCTCCGAGTATTTTAAAAATCTCCTGTTTAACCCAAATGTAATGTTTGAACGACGGCAGTAAAAGACGATGTAAGAGCATTGAACACTTGTAAACAAAAATCAAAATGTCTCTGATATAGACACCTTGCTGAATTTACCAGCAAGTTTTGAGCCATATATTCAGCTTTTAATGTTGGTATTGACATTTTTCCTTTATGAAGCTGAACACAGTTTTTTGCTTGTTTAGTGTTACTTTGAAACCACTTATGCCTAGTCAGGACTAAAACTTCTCAAGGCACAAGTACAGTGGAACCCCAAGATAACGATATGCCAAGGGAGCAGTGAAATTATGTCGTTATATCGAGGTATCGTTATATCGAGACTCCCGATATAACGATATGGCCTTAAAATAGCCGAAAATATCGTTATATCGGGGTAAAATTAAAATGTACTTTTTTACTGCATATTATTTAATTAAACTTGTAATGAGTATCAACTGATTCAAAAATGTAGCGCTTCAAGCTCGTAGCAATGTCCTTAAGCAATTTGCAAAGCATTAGACGTTTTCAAGGTTACCCGACAAAGTCTGTGGTATGAATCGTAAAAGGGAAACAAAACTAAACTTATACATTTGAAGTTGCGACTGTAAGCGTCTTTACTTATCGCTCTTTGCGTGTTCATTGTTTTTCTTTTTTAACAGACACTTGTTCATTAATTAAAGTACTCTTCAAGTTTGGTTTGCCTCATTTGTTTTACTTGCAATCTTGAAAACGCATCCTCCATCGCTGAAAGAGAGGAGAGGAATTCTCTCTCTCGTTCGCCTGAATCGTCCAACGTAATAATAAAATCTCTTATTGCCTTGACAGCTTCAGTAGCTTTCACAAGAGTCAGGGGCGTAGGTTCAATCACTGATATATCATCATCAGAGTCTGACTCGTCCCCTTGAGAGCTAGCATGCGCGACTGGTTACACTGCCTCCAAAGCTTCCCTTTCGACGTCATTTTCCGTCATTTGATTCTCTGTGGTAACATGTCGGTCTAGAGATGCAAACTGGCTGAATGACACATCTGTCAGCGAGGGATACTGCTGGACTACCTTTCCAGAAACTAGATTCTCCACCTTCGTCTACGCTTTCAATAAGGTAATTTGGCTTGAAAACATGGCCAAACATTTGTTTTATTTTGGCACAGCACGAAAAAAAAAATAATCCTCACGATACTCATGCTGTTGCCATAAAGCGAATGGAGGGCACAAGAAAGCGCAAGCAAGTCATCGTCGGCCACGTGCCACTGACACTGTCACGAATCTTTCATTTATTTTTGAAACATGGAGGGCAGATTTCCGTTAAAGTTACAGGAAAACGCAGGAACAAAGGCATCGGCCTTGAAATCCCGGCGACGTATACGTTTGGTCCGGCACAAGAAGGAGTCAAAGATACTAAAACTGAGGAGGATAAATAGAGGCATCGCAAACTGAAAGCTGTTGACAGAAACGTTACAGATTACTGTACCCGAATGTTATCGTATCAAATTCAATTTTTATTTAAATTGTAACTGTGTACTGATACTGTAATATCGTTATATCGGGGAAGATTTTACGCTCGGTACGCTAAATTCTCATCGTTATATCGGGAATATCGTTATATCGAAGATCGTTATATCGGGGTGCTGTCCCATTCATTTTACTGTAACTTTTGCCGGGACATAGCAAATTCATCGTTATACCGGGGATATCGTTATATCGGGGTTCCACTGTAAATCAAAATAAACTTTTGTCCTAGCAACTTTTCGTAGAGTTTACAAATGGTTGCATGAAAACATTGCTGGTTGTAACCGGACGTTAAGTACGAAAATCAAAGCAATTATATTCCAATTATATTCTAGCTAGAATCATAGTATAGGATACACGGAATCGAAAAGCTGTGTTCAGTTACCTTAATTAAGCTATCGATGTTCTATGATTCTCTTTTTAGAGAAATCTTTCTTGGCTTATCAGAAATGTTTCTAAATTTTACTTTACAGAACCGTATAAGTAAGGAGTTCCCATTCACAAACAAGGAAAAACGGGAAAACATGTTAACAACTTAATTTCTCTCGCCTGTTAATGTATTTATAATTTGCTGAGTTGTATGTAGCCTATGACTTCGAGTCTTAAGGTAGACGTGTATATACTTTATATTTTTAAAAGTACTTTTTCATATTGTGGCCTATACTTTAAAACACCTTCGTCTCTTAAAGACCTAGCTTAAGTTACGATTTCAACTTGGCAGGTGACTCCATTCAATTATCTCACCTATGAAATAATTATTACTGTCCATTCAATCATTTGAATTATATGAAGATGTCAACATTCCCGCTTAAGACAACGATCTCTAAACAAGCAGTATAATCCCCAGAAAAGCAAATGTAAAGTAAAATGACATAGCTTATAAAAGTTAAGAATTCTCTCTAACTTTAGGTAAAAATTACTTCTATTGCAAGATTAGCTCACTTTGTAGGTATCACAACTGATAGCAAGGGTTCGTCAATTCCTGCATTAATAGTAATGGTTTTCAAAATTCCACATTGACAATTTAGAGCAAAGACTGTACAGTCAAACACGCAAAACGGCAGAATCCAACAGCAATGTCTCTTGATATCATTGTTGAACGACAAATCAGTCCCAGGAGACAACCACATAAGAAGATTAACGTAACTGGATGATAGTTCACAACACAGGAAGGGTAGCTACATATCGATGAAGATGAATGCATGGTTGATGACTCACGACAGTCTTTTCGTGGTAGAAAAAAGATGTTTGACAAATCAGGCTCAACGATGCGAAGTGATCTGCTGACCAGGAAGGACACCCTGCAAGTTATCGGCTATCCACAAAAACGTAAGATTGATTGGATCAACAGTTAATCAGATTCGGGGGGGGGGGGGGGTGGGGGCAAGGACATCTTAAGGTGAAAAGCACTCGATGAATAACAAGTCACTTCACAGGAAGCACTTGTCAAGTCTCTTGTCAAGAAGAATCCCTGATTGTTGATCACGAACATTGACGAATGGCGTTCGAGGAAAGTACAATCAGTCAACTAAATGGATCATTGAAGAATCACGCTCAAGGAAGCACAGTTACTTGTCGATCAAAACAAAATGTAACAAATACAAAATCTACGGCTCTCAAACAGCACGTTCATTTGCTGATCAAGAAGAAAGGATGATCGATGGATCATGTTCAGGAATGCAAGGTCAAGAATGACGAATCACGTTCAAGGTTTCACGGTCATTTGCTGATCCAAAAGTATAGATGATTGACGAAACACCTTCAAGGTTGTAAGGTCATTTGCTGTTCCAGAAGAATGGACGATTGATAATGGATCACTTTAAGGACGCACAGTCATTTGCTGATCAAGAAGTATGGATGATTCATGGATCAGTTCAAGGACGAACAGGCATTTGTTGATCAAGAAGAATGGATGACTGATGAATCACGTTTAAAGTTGCACGTTCATTTCCTTATCAAGAAGAATGGATGATTGACGAACACCTTCAAGGGTGTAAGATCATTTGCTGTTCCAGAAGAATGGATGATTGATGATGGATCAGTTTAAGGACGCACAGTCATTTGTTGATCAAGAGGAACGATGAAGATAGAAGTTAAAAAAAGGTTAAAGGTTATCGGACGGTGGGGCATTGTTCGTATCACAAACATGTAATTACTCAGTAATGTTACTAGAAGCCATTAAATCTTACCTGAAGAGATGACTGCTGTCGCTAGCCTGCCCACAATTCTGGGCCATGCCTGCAGTGAACACACTGTTCAACAAGCAGCTTACAGTGTAGTCTGTAATTTAGCTAAAAGAAAAGATCACGTCATACGGATGTGGTTGAAAAAGCAGTTGAAAAAAAAAAAACAGCAACAGAAATATTTGCTACCAACTTACCTATACTCAATTCTCAATTTAGATAACAGCAACGCGATCCAACGAATCTGAAAGGAAAAAAAGTTGAACAAATCAACGAATGAAACTTTTATAATGTCCACTGCAAAGACTCCCAGTGAAAACGGGAAAACTCAGGTCTTGTCAGTGGACATTCGCCGCATTCCCAACATTAATTGCAAAGTTAATTTCACAGCAAAGGTCGAGTCTTGTCAGTAAACATTCACCGCAAAAGTTTCACAAAACTAGCTGAAAAGTTTCACAGTAAATGTCAAGTCTTGTCAGTGGACATTCACCTCAAAAGTTTCACAAAACTAATTGCAAAGTTTCACAGCAAATGTCAAGTCACGTCAGTGGACATTCACCGCAAAAGTTTCACAAAAACTAATTGCAAAGTTTCGTAGCAAAAGTCAAGTCACGTCAGTGGACATTCACCTCAAAAGTTTCACAAAACTAACTGCAAAGTTTCACAGCAAATGTTAAGTCTTGTCAGTGGACATTCACCACAAACGTTTCGCAAACTAATTGCAAAGTTTCACAGTAAATGACGAGTCTTGTCAGTAGACATTCATCGCAAAAGTTTCACAAAACCAATGGCAAAGTTTCACAGTAAAGGTCAAGTCTTGTCGGGTTCATGTCAATGGACCATAAATGTATGAATAAATGAAAGTCTTACTACATTAACTACAGCTACACCCAGCGGAAATCAAGGAAGTCTTCGTCAGTGGACATTCACCGCAAAAGTTTTACAAAACTAATTGCAAGGTTTCGCAGCAAAGGTCAAGTCACGTCAGTGGACATTCACCGCAAAAGTTTCACAAAACTAATTGCAAAGTTTCGCAGCAAAGGTTGGGTCATGTCAGAGGAAAATCACCGCAAAGAAATGAATACGTTCAGTACAAATTTTCGGGGCAAAATTGTCAATGTTGTTCCAGTGTTCAACCAGCGCAAATGTTGCATTAACTTTGTTACAGTCTTGCAGCAATCTCACTGCTGATCCACGATATGTGATAAATTTGCGTCATCAGTTGTTACGGGTCTCCTCAACCATTTAATCTGAAAAATGACACATCTTTGTAAAATGTAACAGATGTTGATGTGATTTTAGTATTATTGAATATTTCGTTGGTAGCAAATCTAAAGCAAATCTTTCCATGCACCAGGTAATGGGAGAGGTTTGGTGGGTGGCGGTGAGGGAGCTGCATACAAATTAAAACCGCAAAAACCAATGGCATTCTGTCTAAATAAATTTTAAATGATAGGTCTTGCTGTACAGCTGTCTAGAAAACCCGAACAATAAATAGCGAACAATACCTATACAGTGGAAAAGGTCGCGAATAGCTATAGTGAACCAATGATCTCTTTTTTGAAATTTCATTCAATCACCCACATTTGTAGTTTCATGCAGCTTGGAGAGACGTGCTTTTCGTTCTTTTGCGGCTGTGAGAATTGAGGACGATTTTCGGAAGAAGACTCGGAGAATATTTCAATTACATTGTAATCTTTTAGTGTAATACTTTTGTTGTTTGGACTACGCTATGTGACACCCAGTTCATACGATTAGCACTTATCTTTAGTTACACAGGCAAAATTAACAGTTCTATTCCATTAAGTTGAGTTCAAGCCATATTCAGGCCTGTACGGAAAAGCACCATTAACTCTGCACGCATTGCGAGGTATTTTCTTGGAAACAGCGTACACACACAAAGATGTAAAATCACCAGCTAAGCTAATTGAAAAGTGTCAGGTATAAATATTGTTTGACAACCTTTCTGTTCAATGAAAGTGTTCCCGCCCCGCGTGTTCCGTCTTCCCGTTAGAGGCGAATTACGCGCGCGCGTAAAATCTCAGCCTCGGGTTTATTCTTATAATATTCTCAAAATTTCGCAAATTTCAGCTTCGATATTCTTATAAAAAAAAAAGTGTATCTTTTATAAAAAATAAAAACACCAACAGGTGGTGCAAACACAGTGAAAAAGGGCATCGTTACTTAAAGGAAACGCGTGCATTTTATTAAGGTATCAGCCACGGAAATAGTGTCATTTTTGATAAATGAGATTTTTACATGCTGAGATAAATCTCTTCGAGAGCTTTGCTTCAAACAAAATTTAGGAGTAAAATAATGGCTCAGTGGAGAGTTATTAGGAGTAAACTGAGATTTTTCCTTGTTAAGTGGCATTCTCGCTAAAAGCGGTCCACTCGATTTCGCGACCAAAAATAGTTTTCCTTTATTTTTTGTTTGTGAAAAGGGTTTGGTACACATGTATCAAAACCACTTTATTTATTTTCCAATTCTTTATTTTCGCTTTGCTACAAGCCAAAAACCAATTTTGCCCGCAACGGGGTTTCGGCGGTGATCAAAAGGCTGAAATTTAGGGATTTTGAGATGCGCGCTACGGTCAACTAAATGCAGCTTACGAAATTTTGCTTTGACCTAGTATCTAAGATACACCGACCAAGTTCACAGACGAAATGTGGAAAAAGTTGATAAAGTTTTGAGCACGTCAGGTGAAGTTAAAGACAACCTACTCTGAAGCCTATAACGAGATCCCAAAAATGGACCAAATACAACAAACAATTTCGTATCGTTTGCGGTCTAAATTGGGTTAAAAAACAACATCACAGCAAAGTTCTTACCTTATTTAATCAATTTGTAAGCTCAAACGTGCGGGTATCTCCCTGGATCACAAGCGAAAACAGGTTAGAACTCCGCCATTGACAGCGTGTTAACGTTAATATCGCTCGTGTCAAAGGTCACTTACATCACCCTAGAACTTGGCAAAAATACTTGATTCGGGGATCCTAACCCGTTGCTGTCCACCAAAATAAATGTCTATTAAAGCTTCCTTTAATGCTCGTACATCCAATTTTGATCCAGTACAGGATGAAAGTTGCGTTAAGTTGATCAATGTTCATGGCGGGTGACGCTCAACAAAGTAAACAACGTCGGGTATCGTAGTTGATCCAGATTTCTGCTCCGGTAAGGAATACAAAACATTTTCAAGATCCCTAGAAGAAGAAAAGAAGTTATGTAGTTGAACTCTAACAATGAAAATAGACTGTTCAACACCTCTTGCAACTTGGACGCGGTCGAGGCTAACCTGCGATCAGGCTTTCTTTTTTTTCGCGGCGGAGGGAGGGCGAAAAAAAAAGGAAAGCCTGATACAATTACTTGTTGAATCGTCTGCCGCCCCCCAATTAAAGTGTCTGTCAACGAGAGTGTCAGCGATGCCATCAGATAAGAGTGAGCCAATCACAATTTACCGGAAGTCGCTTCGTTGGCGGGAATCAGCAGAGGCGCGAAGCGGGCACGAAGTGTGCAAACAGCTTTATGTTGCCTTTTGTTTCCCGACCAATCAGAAAAAAGTCCAGATTCTGGACTTTTTACAGACGACTCGACAAGTAATTGTATCAGGCGTTCATTTTTCCGTTGACTACACCGCCGCGAGAAAAATAACGCCTGATCGCAGGTTAGGTCGAGGCAGGAAAATATAATTTGAAAAGTTGTAACGAAAATCGTGCTAGTTGTCCAGACTCACCTGGGAACTGGCCCGCCAGAAGGTGAAATAAGATTATTTTCGCCTAAGTCGTCTGAGTTTCCGTTTTAGCCTTGGGTCTAGTCGTTCGGTAATGGACTGTAGGAATCTTCTTTTCAGTATAAAGAGAAATTGTGAAGTTCGCAGTAGTTGGAATTACTCATCTCAGAAGACTTGGGACGACCCTGACGTTTGCTTACGTCACAATTTGTCACACAATCTTATCGATGTCGCGCGACTATCTTAGTAGCAAGCGAAAAGAGAATTAAAAAAAATCCTTCGCGATTTAGGCCTTGTTCACTTAATGATAATTTATGGAAAATGGTGAACAGGTTTCATCTAGCAAGTGAGAGAAAATAAGTGCGAGCGTGACGGGGCGCGTTGGCGTTCACTGAAAACATATAGAGGATATTACACGGCGGCGCGAAGATAGGAATTTTATTTTCGAGTGGTAAAATATTGTCTTTTACCACGAGAAAATAAAATTCATATAATCAAGCCACCATGTAATATTCTTTCTATTATATAGAGAAGAGTATCTTTGCACAAGAGTAAGAGAATAAGAGAGTGTAAGAGCGGAAAATGACGTCATCGATATCCTCACTAGTGAGGATCTGGAAATTACGCCACTCGAGTCCCAGATGTAGTTTCGTGTGAACTTTACGAGGGGTCTACTTTCCACTAAAACACTCTTGTTTATCATATAGAGAAATACGTCACAACCGGCACGGTAAAAAGTCGGAATAATGAATAGGAAATATCAAATATAGTAGGAAACGTGAGTTGTTCTCAAACTGAGCAGTTGAGAGAGAAAACGTTTCACTCAAGGATGGTCTTATAGAAACTGATCTTTACACTAACCCCACTGACAAACATCAGTATCTACTTTTCTCTTCATTTCATCCCCCACACACTAAACGTTCTATTCCATATAGCCTTGCACTTCGCCTTCGACGCATATGCTCCAACTACGACACTTACAAACAACGTTCTCAGAACTTATGAACTACCTCGTCAATCGCGGTTATAGACTAGATTTTCTTAAAACCCAAATACAACGGGCTTCTGACGTTTCTCGCAACGACGCTCTTAAAACCAAACCTAAACGACAGACAGATACTGTTCCTTTTGTCATTACATACAATCCTACTTTACCTAACATAACCCGCATAATCCACAAACACTCTCATCTACTCTACTCATCGGATCATTGTAAAAAGGTTTTTACTAGTCTTCCTCTAGTAGCCCACCGGCGTTGTAAAAACATTAGTGACATTCTTGTTAGAGCTAAGTTACCGGAACCTGTCAACACTGACAACTCACGGTTTTCGCCCGGCTCTTTTCGGTGCAATAAAAATAATTGTACCACCTGCCCTTATATCGAAGATGGCCGCACGCAATATACTTTTAATACTACTGGACAAATGAATCAAATCAAATCGCACATTACTTGTGAAACGTCTAATGTGATTTACATGATTCAATGTACTAAATGTAATCTTCAATATATCGGAGAAACGTCGGAGAAACGTCGCCTCAAAGAACGCTTTAATGAACATAGGCGACCCATTATCAACACCTCCAGCTACAATCCTACCGCTGTCTCACGATACTTTATTACTGACAATCATACGGTTAATCATATGCTTCTTATACCACTTGAAAAATTATATACTAATCGTGATTCAGTTAGAAAGGCTCGTGAGGCACTCCTCATCCACCGAGGAAACACACTGGAACCTGCAGGGATTAGCAGAAGAGATGAAATGTAATCCAACCAGCTTTTTCCCTTATCTCTATTATACTGTATTTCCGCTTTTATTTCATTATCATTATTTTTTCTGTATTTTTAACACATCACGTAGCCCTGTTCTGTTATTTCCGGTTCGTTATATAAAGACCATGTAAATTCGCGTTTCATTCAATAAACCTGAAGAAGGCTGGTGTTGGCCAGCCGAAATATTGTATTTACGCCTCGTGCACGTTGTCTGACCAGTCTTTGCATTATTTCCATATTAAGAGGCTCTAACTGTAAATATCGAGAATCGGCGGACAAGCTCAGAAAATCGAAAATCCTGATAACTTGCCAGAAGAACACTTTTGGGGAGCTATCTTCGAAAATATTACTTAAACCTTCTGGAATTCTATTGTTTTCGAGAAATTCGGAAAAACGGTTTTGCTTAATTTATTACGCAATAATCAGGCTTAAAATTAAACAAATTGAAAACGCTTGCTTTAGAACTGTTTGCAACCCCAGAAAACAATTTTAATTTTAAATGATAGCAACACCCTTATACTTTCTATCAATGGGAATTGCATGGAGTTTTGCTTTATTTATGTGGTTTGGTGGTTCTTTGAAACAAAGGCATTTTGCGCACTTCGGAAAAAGGCAAAAATTGGTAACCTACAGAGGCTTAAAATGGGTCTTGGTATGTCTAATATCGAATTGAAATAAACACTGTGATAAAGTTTGGTCCTACTTCTATTATGATATGAAATAAAAAATCTAGGCAATTCAGGCTCGCGCTGACAAAAACAAAAATTCGCGAACCAGTGTTGCCAAAATTTGCATAATGAAATGAATGAAATGAAAAGTAGTAGTTTGGGTGCATGAGCTTAATTTAGAGAATTTTATTCACTGAAGACACACAAAGAATGGACTAAAACATTTCTTCATTCTATTCTTGCATTGGTTTGGGCTTGTACTATTTCTACGTAAAACTAAAGAGAAGGCGAAGAAGTTTTAAAAGTTCTACACAAGTTGTTGCGTGATCCGTGTCACGTTAATATTTTTGTCAATCTGTCAACCTACTTATGGCAGTTTTTGAATGCGGTCTCCTACATTGGCCGCTGTTTTATGTATGGCTAGTTCTCCAGCGAATACCGTACGCATCCCTGTGTTTGGGGCATACTGTCATGTGCAGTTGATATTCTACTGGGACAAAAATTCCGACAGGCAAGTCTAGAATTAGTTTCGTATACCTATGACACCTTTCTCTTCGAGAGAAGAAAACTGCGACATAGTATGTTGTTGTATACGTGACTCGATCGCTCTTTTCAAACGGTTACAAAGATTTTGGGCGACTTTTTGAAATGACACTATTTTGGCCAGGAAGCAAAAGCGCATCATTATTATTATGATTTATACGTATTTGTCAAAACATGTGCTGTTTCTATCAATATTATTACACTTGTATAAATATAAACCACGGACGGGATCGGTATTTATGAGTTCTTAATGCGGCCGTATATTTAAGAGATGTCAGTACACAGTTTGTTTGGTTTTACTTTGTAAGATCACTGAGAACTCTTTCACAGTTTTGGAGGAAAAGATTCTCATTGAAGAATATGTTCACGTTTGTATGAACGGGCAGTGTCGGTTGCGTGACTTGATTATTTTGAGTGGTACTTTGTGTTCCTTACCTTACACAGCCATTTTAGCTCTCAATTTATACGCGTACGTCAACTTTAATGTACGGTGGCCCACAAGGGCAATACAAAAATATAAGTTCCTGTACAAAAATATAAGTTCCAGTACAAAAATATGTATTCCAGTACAAAAATATAAGTTCCAGTACAAAAATATATATTCCAGTACAAAAATATAAGTTCCAGTACAAAAATATAAGTTCCAGTACAAAAATATAAATTCCAGTACAAAAATATGTATTCCAGTACAAAGATATATATTCCAGCACAGAAATGTGCATTCCAGTACAAAAATACATTAAGTTCCAGTACAAAAATATGTATTCCAGTACTAAAATGTATATTCCAGTGCAGAAATAAATAGATATTCCAGTACGGAAATATGTGTATTCCAGAAGAGAAATATATATATTCCAGAACAGAAATATATGTTCCAGTACAGAGTTTTATCCCAGTACAGAAATAAATATTCCAGTACAGAATTATATCTCAGTACAGAAATAGCACTCCCAGGGTCGAGGCTCAAATATTTTCCCAGACAACTTTGCGGTCCTACGCACGTGTTTGAAAATGGCGGCCTTCTGTGGAAAGCGTGGCTGTATGCTTCTAAAATCGTATTTCTTTTTGCCCAAAGTGTGGAGATAAAATCTCGCAAGTTGGAACTACTAGTAGCGTTAGTAGTAGAGCGGCGACTCGAACAAACAATAGCGCAAGCCCTGGATCTTTTCCCGCTGCCACCATTTCCAATTTCGAAACATTCAGAGAGCGAAAGGAAACAGAGAGGCGTTCATTCAGCGTCAGAAAGAAGTCCGGCTCCAAGAAGCAAAAAATACAAGATACAGAAGTCTACATCACTGTTGGTTTAATGAAAAACCGAAAAACTGTCATGCGAGGGGAACGACTTCCTGTAAAGTTGATGAGCACCGTAAGTGCGAGAGACATACTAGAAGCTGCAAAGAAGAAACACGCAGCATACAATAAGAGATTTCGTGCAGGGGAATAACGTTTGGTTTACAAGGATGGTTCTGATGTTGATGTCATTCCTGGAACTGACGAGCCATTCAGTTTACGGCGCTATAAGGAAGAATCGGGGTTTGGGTATGCACGTATCAACTTATTTTTGCTGCCAGTCGGCAACATTTTTGATGAGTTGCAGGAAGCCTTGCAAGAGACAGACTCTGATTTAGGTGACGATCCAGACGGGTTTGATCCTGACGCAGACCATCAAGAGTTGCTGCAACCAGTGGAATGGCTGCAGCCGAGTTGTTCCTCTGGAGGCACGTACAGTGCTTATGCTGATGCTCGGTCCACAGAGATAGAAGGGAAAATAGAGTGCCCGACTTGTTTCAAACAGTTTCCAATTGACGAAGTCAGCCTGCATGCTGATGAATGTGCCGATGCATTCTGGGAGAAAGTTGGTCGTGAAAGTGAAATTACCCTGCAAAATAACGTCGAAGATGGGTCGTCTCAGAAAGATCTGAAGAGTGAAATTTTACAGCTGAGACTGAAACATCTTAGGAGAAAGAGGAGGCTGTTCGTGTCACAGTGCGGAGGAAGAAGATTTGGGATGATTTCAAGCGTTCACGTGAACGCTACTATACACCAGACAGAATTCTGAAGGTGACATTCTCTGGGGAGCCAGCGGTAGATAGTGGTGGGCCAAAACGGGAGTTTTTTGCAGGTATTGTTTTGTTTTCTTTTGCAAATGAAAACTATAACTTGTGTATTTTCTTCAGGGGTGTTCTGGCGCAGGGCTTAGGTTGATAAGTATAAGACATGAATGGAAAATTCAAGAAGAATTGGAGTGTTGACAGTTAATCAGGCAGTGGGTTGTATAGTTTAAAAAACTGCTCATAACACAACAGTGAGTTGAAGGTAATTTCAAATTCTGCAGAGGGACCCACAGGGGTTCAAATGTGCAGCATTTTTTTTTAAGCTGAGGAACTGTTGAGGGACAGGGGAACCATATAATAACAGTAATTATTGCCAGTGGGTTGGGGGGCTCCCATATAAACGTGATGGGGATGCTCATCAGATATTCCAACAGAAGCCCCTCAAAGGTACAAAGAGATTGTTTTGTGGGTGTGGTAATTTTTGGCCGTAAAAGGTACCCCTCCCCCCCCCCCCCCCAAAAAAAAACCTGGCAGGTTTATTGTTTGTATCTGCGAAGGTTTTACAGTTTTAGAAGCACTGTTATAAATCTCTATTTATGCCTTAACAGGTACCACTGTGGTCCGTTTAGAACTGAACACCCAAAGAGGTACTCAAACCCCATTTTTAACCCCTGAAAAGTATGCCAAGTACCTCCGTCACTTTTATTGTGGAGTCCATCCAGGAATTATGGGTAGTTACACTAAAAAAAAAAAGATCAGTCAAAGTCTAGGCCTACCATTTTATGCTGATGTCCTTTTACTTTTAGGCCCATATTATGGACCTGAATTTAGATTTCCAAGGGACTAAACACTCTTCCTTCCTTCAGCATTGTTCAGAATCAGCACAGTACAGACATACAGTGTCACACAGTACAGTGCAGTGCAGTGTAGTACAGTACGAGGATGTACAACAAAGGGACTTGGGTGTTTCATGAGCAACTACTTCCTAAGAAATGCCATATCCTCTTTTGAGTGAGGCAAATGTTCACATTGCTACTGGCCTTGCGTTTGGAATCCTTTTCTATTTGTATAAAAAGGTACTCTTGGCCTGGAAAGTGTGGGGTTGTTGCAATCTACTGGAAAGATTAGTTACAGTATGCAATGGCACAGTTTTTAGGAGAGCTGTGGGTAGTACAAATCAGTTACATGTATGTATGTAGTTTTTCGGTAATCAGTTATTAGTTACTGTCATTTTTTGGGTGGTAACATTTGACATTTTCACGTTTTAGAAATTTTAAGCGAGACTGAAGACTGTTGAAGCGAGACTGTTTGTGGAAGGGATTCCATCAAAATCAACCATTTCTCTCAACTGTGGATCACATTTTAAACTGGCCGGGGAAGTGATGGCAATGTCCATTGTGCAACATGGACAAGCGCCCAACTTTTTGTCACCTGTGATCTATGCATATTTCAGTGGAAATCTCCAAGTACAAGACATAAGATCTCCAAGCCACAGGGAGTTTTGTGAAAAGGTGAGATGCTAAATTTGCGTTCATTTGTTGAACAGAATTTGATTTGTTTGGTCCAAAGAAAAACTTGTGTATTAGCAGTGACAGCAGACCCAGCAGCTAGCTATATGCACATGATGCACTTGGTTTTGAAATATCAAAATGCTAATCCATGCTAACTGAGGCCACCACCTGTCTGTTTTTTTACATTATTTAATCGGGAAATACATAAATTTTGCCAAGACACATATTTGAGGATCCACTTCAACAGTGTCTTCCTGTTTCTAAAAGCATTGGTGTACAAATGTTTGTTTGTCAACTGCAATTAGGTCTATAAGTTGCATTTTATATAACTGGTTAAATTTAACATTTCTAATTGCTACAGTGTAACTGTGTCATTTTCCTGCTGATGGCAAAATTGTAGTATATTTAATTTGTCATTCTGTATTAGTACCTGTCCATAACTTTCCAAGTGCAAATTTTTCCACCATTTTCTTAAACAAGCAAAGTTATACTGTGTACAGAATTGTAAATATATGGCCCATTCTTCAAGGAATGGAAGATACGAATTAATTTTAAAATCTGCATTTTAAAAACCTCTAGATTTTGTAAAACTTTAGATTCAAAAGGCAACAAATGAAGAGCTCCCAGATATCCTGCAAGAAGAAGGTGTTTATCCTTTTCTTGAAGAGGTTGGTTATCATGGGGTGCCTGTAAGGGAGACCAAAGAATCATTTGAAAATGTTGTGAGGTGGGTTTACAGAAGAATAATAATGTAAGGAGGTGATAACACAAAATATTGATGAGAATTAGTTAACTCAAGGTGGCTCACAATGGTTTTAAGTTTAATGAAATCTAATTATGGTGATGTGAAACTTGAAAAATGTTGTCAGCCACCTTCAAATTGAATGTTCAGAAATAAGAATCAGTTTTACAGAAAAATTGCAGTGCATTTTTCAAGTTGTGTGGCCATGTTCAAACTGTCAGTGAGACAGCATTGAAAGTGTCGGCCACGAATGAATCTGTTGGAGCTTTTAAATCAACTGTCGGTGCCTACCTCCCTTTGGCCCTGACCTTTTTTTTGTGTTAAACTTTTTTTAGCATGTCTGCAGTGCTGGGATTACTCCCTTAGCATATTTCCATGATTTAGATTTTACTTGTGAAAGCCCTTTATTGGGGCTTTGTTATATCATACAGTGAAGAAGTCCTGACTTTACACATTGACTGGTCCTTTAAAATTCCAGAAAGAAATATTTCTCTTATGAATATTTAGCACCAACTCATCTGTTCATTCTCTTGTCTGCTTCAGATCAATCTGCATAAATCAACAAGTGGGGGAAGTACTGCCACAGTTGGTGCAATTACAGGAAGGTTTATCCACATGTGGTGTCCTTGGTGCAGTTCAAAAATCACCTAAATTGTGGGAATCAGCATTTGTTGCTGGTGCTGGTTATAGTATTACAGCCAACAACTTGATAGATGAAATAAAACCTGAATTTAGTCTAAGCCAGCTGAGGAAAGAAAAAGAAGCGGACTGTTACCACTATTTGTGTGAATTTATTCACAGCCTAGAAGCAAAATGTAAGTACCAAAGATAAAGTTACGTGGTCGGGCTAGTGACCTTGTCCACTAACTAAGCTTTGAATTAACTTTAAAAATAGGACATTAATGTTACCATAGAAATAGAGATGATGTCATGTATTTTACACATTAAATAAACAGTAATTAATTTTCTTAATATCAAGACCTCAACTGTGAAAATGACCTATTGTACCAGTTTGCTTTAGCCTACACCTAGGTGTTAAGGTCTTCAAGCCTGTAAATTAAAAAAAAATCTTAATGAAAATAAAAGAAAGCAACCCTTTTAATTTTTCCAGAAAAATTTTATCTTGGGTTTCCTGCAAAAATTATGCTCAGTCTACCTACAATTTGTAAAAAAATACAAAAGAGCGGAGCAATTTTTTTTATGTTGTCAGTTTCATGCTACTATCACTAATGTATTGTTTGCATTATTTATTTGCAGCCATAGAGGAGCTTGGTGTGACCGATTTCCTGAAATGGCTGACTGGCTCTTGCAACTATCCTCCCCTTGGGTTTCCAAAAAAAAATTAAGTGCCAGTTCCTTCATGGATCCCGGATAGTTGTAAATGCAGGCCAACAACCTCCACTTGCGACCTGGTGTTTACACTACCTGTGCATCTCAACACAGAAGAAGAGATGGGATGTATCATGACATCTGCGCTGACTGATAGCTTTGGGTTTACGTTGCTGTAAGCACAAAAACAGCCAAGTTATGATTTCCATGGAAGCTTGTATTGACACTGCAAACGTTGTTAGCCTGTTAACAGGCTCCTTATTTGAGAACAGGATGAAGAAAAATCAGTGAGCAGAGCAAGCAGTGTTCTTCCTTCTGTTCCAACTTAGGAACCTGTTCACGGGCCATAATGTATAACAATTGTTTTCTCGATCTCTGTATTTCGTGTTGTAGGTGAGATGTTCAGAAATGTTACAGTGTGAATAGTATACAATCTACAATGTTGGCCACAAATAGTTGTGTTTCATTGTCATGTGCCCCTTCCTCCAGCTATTTGCTATTGAAATTTTGTTTATTATGTGAAATAAATGTAACCTTTTTCAGAGCTTAGCAATTCTGTTTCTTCAGTCCTAAAATAGTTCTATCAATTCCTGGCCTTATCATTCCCCTCTCCCTGGCCATTTGTCATTTTGTTCTCCAAATGGTGCACTGCCCCATGGTGGAGTCAGCTCGTGCATACAGGTTCCCCACAGTAAAGGGTAAACAACAGTGCAAATGCCCAGCATTGGAACAGTATCGAAATTGCAGTTTCTCTAAAGTAAAATAAAAATCACAATTAAACGGTTTCAAGCACCTTTTCGTTGAGCCAAGATATGACAAAAATGCTACCTGTGTTTCACTAGAATCCTTGATACAGTGGTCAACACATCCACACAAACAGTTTGTGCATGGAATTAAGACAGCAAATCTGAATTTGTGACAATGGTGTCATGTGAGCATGACTTAACTTGACAGTTGTTGAGTAATTTCACCAATGCCCCACCCCCAAGCTGACCTTGACTAGCCCCACCATGCGGACTGACGACTTGTCAAATGCTCAGGGGATGGTTGGGCCTGAAATTGACGAAGCCATAAGTCCACTGTTCTACCCTCTTGCCACTGACAACAGGGCCAGATATAAATTTTCTGCCTCTTTCCAGTCCCTTGGTTCCTGCAAATCACTGTTGGACAACACATAATTGAAGTACTCTTGGTATACATTTGTTTCCTCCTCTACCTGCAAAAAATTTTCCCTGAAATGATCAATTTGTGCAGCTGAAATGGGAAGAATCAAACCGTCAACTCCACCGTTGTCCTCAGGCAGGTAAAACAATTCATCGGGTCTGCCAGGAACTGTGTCATGCCGTGAATCTCTTATGCGGTGAGGGTTCCAATGTTCTTTTACAAAATCAAGATCTTTTTGGATGATTCCAGAAAAGGAGAACCAAGAGCACTCTTTTTCGAGCTCATTGCCCGGGTTGAATTTCTCATTTTCAATCATGTCTTTGAAATAGTTTATCCACCATGTAGATCGGTTTCGGCGATAGAAAGACCACCATCCCTCTATCCTCTGATTGGCAGGAGATGAGCCGTAAATATGGGCACCTACATCCTGTCTAAACTCCCACTGCACAGCAGCCATTATGACATTCTCAGTACCACAGTCGGTTCTTAATTTCACTGGACACCCATAATCGTCGACGCAATCAACAAAATGGGACGCTGCTGTTTCCGGAAGGTTGTTTGACCTAACCAATCGTAGCCACATGATCTTTCTGCTCCACCCATCGATGCATCCATGTATTGGGAAACCGTATGGTTTGAGTTTGTCGTAACCGTCCACGTGCCAACAATAGTTGGGACCTCGCGCTCTATATTTCCTTCGTCTTAGACGCTTTCTTCTCCTGGTTTCGCATCCTTCGGGGTCAAGTTCTCTCATAATCTCTTCTACAATCCTCCTTGGTACTCGAATACCTTTCATCGATAGTGTGCCACATTGAGCGATATCCTGCCATACACCCAGGACCTTCCATTTCTTGTTCTATTTGTCTTCGCACCTCTGCCTCGTCGTACAAAGCCAGTTTTCTACGAAGGCCAAATTCCTTCAACCGATTCTTGAGAGTTCGCTCAGACATCTTGATGCCGTGTTGCTTAGAGAGCATATGTATTATACTCTTGTACTCAAATCCCCTTGAGAAATAGAAAGTTACTATGGTCTTCTCATCAGGGAGAAGCTCTAACCCGCAACTGGTACAAAATTTGTGGTCAGAATTGCCAATATCGGCTCCACACTCACAACTGCTCAAGAAAGCCGCCATTTTGTAACTTCTCAAAGTTCCCCGCCAGCTGACCGCTAAGTGCAGTGGGAATTCAGCCTCAAATCCATGTCGCCTCGATTCCATACATCTAAATCTCTGAACTGGAACTTATATTTCTGTACTGGAACTTGTATTTCTGTACTAGGACATATATTTCTGTTCAGGAATATATATTTTCTGTACTGGAATATACACATTTCTGTACTGGAATATTCATATTTCTGTACTGGAATACATATTTTTGTACTGGAATATACATTTTTGTACTGGAATACATATTTTTGTACTGGAATACACATTTCTGTGCTGGAATATATATCTTTGTACTGGAATACATATTTTTGTACTGGAACTTATATTTTTGTACTGGAACTTATATTTTTGTACTGGAATATATATTTTTGTACTGGAACTTCTATTTTTGTACTGGAACTTCTATTTTTGTACTGGAACTTCTATTTTTGTACTGGTATATTTATTTTTGTACTGGAACTTCTATTTTTGTATTGCCCTTGTGGGCCACCGTATTAATGATTAATAAAAGAAACCGTTTGGATTTTTGAGAGCATTAGTATTTTCCGAAAGAAACTGCAAATAACAAAGAAAGGCCACTGGTGCTGCAGGGTAAAGACATCTGACAAAATATGGTAACCCACTGCACTCTTAAGTTTCACCAACAGTTTTCCAAATCCGTGCGTAATTCTTCAGAAAGATAAATGAAGATACCAGCGAATGCAGCATCTAGTAGAAAGACCATCTGAAAATAGTTACGGTAAACGATTTGTCATATTTGAAGTCGTCCTTCCATTACAGTTCTTTCTCCTATTATCCAAATTACGCAAATTTTGGCAATACTGGTTCGCAAATTTTTGTTTTTGTCAGCGCGAGCCTGAATTGCCCAGATTTTTTATTTCATATCATAATAGAAGTAGGGCCAAACTTTATCACAGTGTTTATTTCAATTCGATATTAGACATACCAAGACCTATCTTAAGCCTCTGAAGTTTACTAATTTTTGCCTTTTTCGGAAGTGCGCAAAATGCCTTCGTTTCAAAGAACCACCAAACCACATAAATAAAGCAAAACTCCATGCAATTCCCATTGATAGAAAGTAGAAGAGTATTGCTGTCATTTAAAATTAAAATTGTTCTCTGGCGTTGCAAGTTTTTTACAAACAAGCGCATTCAGTTTCTTTAATTTTAAACCTGATTTTTGCATAATTAATTAAGCCAAACCGTTTTTTCCGAATTTCTCGAAAACAATAGAATTCAAGAAGGTTTAAGTAATATTTTCGAAGATAGCTCCCCAAAGGTGTTCTTCTGGCAAGTTATCAGGATTTTCGATTTTTTGAGCTTGTCCAACGATTCTCGATATTTACAGTCAGAGCCTCTTAAATAAATATTCATTCCAACGCCGAGGAATCACTGGACTGGGGAGTACTACCAAACTAAGATGTCCTCAGTGCCACTTCAAATCAGTATTGGACGAGGTAGGCGTGTTGAAAGAGAGCATATAACAAAAATCAACGACTGCGAACCAACAATTGTATAGGTGTGGCTGCACGTTTATTCAATCCAGAAAATAATGACAATATATGTAAAGATGGACGCTTTCTTGATATCTTTATCACTCCGTGACTCGCTTGACCAGACTGCGTTTTCTAACTGTCACAGAAAGTTGACGAGCATTAGTGATTCACCACATTGGCCAGGGTAATAAAACCGAGTCACAAAGATCCTGAAGGTTCCAATCAAGACGCTCTGTTTGAATGCTAGGAGCCAGGATGCTTTTGTGAGTTCTCCACATCAGAGGGACCTCAAGACCACATCCACTTTGGGCAGCACGACAAGACAACAACCGTCAGAAGGTTTGTATGAAAGACGTGACTGGGCATCCACGTTTTCATCACTGGCACTGGAATCCAAGCTATCAGCAGGGGGAGGCTCCACCCCTAGGCTCAAATCCTTACGCTTTAATATACCAGTTTTTTACCCAAATTGCACCCTTTTCATAACCTAGAGTAAGAATATAGCTCTTTCTTATACACATGTTTATATCTCAAGGATAAGCCAAAAAAGTAGAATATCTTATTGTCGCAACGTTTGTATCTGGGCTGTCAGTCGCCCTGAGTTGGTTACTAAAGGCCCTCAACTTTCATGTGTTCCGCGTCATTTTTGCCAGAATTTGGCACCCTTTTATATACCTAATTCAATAAAGGTTGCTTTGGCAATTGGTCATTGGCAATTGGACATTAGGCATTTGGGCATACGGGACACAATGCAATGCTTTGCTTGAGTGACCACAAACAATAACTTCCCGATGCCCAATTGCCCAATGCCCAAAGCAACCTTTATTGAATTAGGTATATACTTAACTTTAGCTACTTTCTCTTTCACTTAGCAGCGGACTTTGCTGTCCTTTAATATACTTAATACACTAAGATACCGATTTTGCAACCTTTAACTATGCTGCAGCCTCAAAAAGTCACCCTTTTTGGACGGAGCCTCCCCGTATACTCCACTTTAGGAAGTGCTCCCCCCCCCCCCTCCAAATTGGAAAGTGTTTGTGAAGTAACAATCGAATTGTGCGACATGGGCTGGCACTTCAGAGACCAAGAGGAGTGGATCGAGGATTTCGGAGAGGGTAAAAGAGTACCCTACAACGCGATTTGATATTGGCGAGGAAAGACTACGAATAGCTGATTCAGTCAGGAGTCAGGAGTCAGGGTTATGGGTTCCTGATCCAGTACAGGTGTCAGGGGACATGAGAAAGGCCATATTTGACATTAGCTATTCATATTTCCGACTTACGACTGTACCGTGCGTTGTGACGTATTTCTCTATATGATATAAACAAGAGTGTTTTAGTGGAAAGTAGACCCCTCGTAAAGTTCACACGAAACTACATCTGGGACTCGAGTGGCGTAATTTCCATATCCTCACTAGTGAGGATATCGATGACGTCATTTTCCGCTCTTACACTCTCTTATTCTCTTACTCTTGTGCAAAGATACTCTTCTCTATATAATAGAAAGAATATTACATGGTGGCTTGATTATATGAATTTTATTTTCTCGTGGTAAAAGACAATATTTTACCACTCGAAAATAAAATTCCTATCTTCACGCCGCCGTGTAAATATCCTCTATATGTTTTCAGTGAACGCCAATGCGCCCCGTCACGCTCGCACTTTTTTCTCTCACTTGCTAGATGAAACCTGTTCACCACTTTCCATAAATTATCATTAAGTGCACAAGGCCTAAATCGCAAAGGATTTTTTTTAATTCTCTTTTCGCTTGCTACTAAGTTAGTCGCGCGACATCGATAAGATTGTGTGACAAATTGTGACGTAAGCAAACATCAGGGTCGTCCCAAGTCTTCTGAGATGAGTAATTCCAACTACTGCAAACTTCACAATTTCTCTTTATACTGAAAAGAAGATTCCTACAGTCCATTACCGAACGACTAGACCCAAGGCTAAAGCGGAAACTCAGGCGACTTAGGCGAAAATAATCTCATTTCACCTTCTGGCGGGCCAGTTCCCAGGTGAGTCTGGACAACTAGCCCGATTTTCGTTACAACTTTTCAAATTAAGTTATATTTTTCTGCCTCCACTGCGTCCAAGTTGCAGGAGGTGTTGAACAGTCTAAATTCATTGTTAGAGTTCAACTACATAACTTCTTTTCTTCTTCTAGGGATCTTAAAAATGTTTTGTATTCCTTACCGGAGCAGAAATCTGGTTCAACTACGATACCCGACGTTGTTTACTTTGTTGAGCGTCACCCGCCATGAATACTGATCAACTTAACGCAACTTTCATCCTGTTCTGGATCAAAATTGGATGTACGAGCATTAAAGGAAGCTATAGACATTTATTTTGGTGGACAACAACCAAGGATCCCTGAATAAAGTATTTTTGCAAAGTTCTAGGGTGATGTAAGTGACCTTTGACACGAGCGATATTAACGTTAACACGCTGTCAATGGCGGAGTTCTAACCTGTTTTCGCTTGTGATCCAGGGAGATACCCACACGTTTGAACTTACAAATTGATTAAATAAGGTAAGAACTTTGCTGTGATGTTGTTTTTTAACCCAATTTAGGCCGCAAACGATACGAAATTGTTTGTTGTATTTGGTCCATTTTTGGGATCTCATTATAGGCTTCAGAGTAGGTTGTCTTTAACTTCACGTGACGTGCTCAAAATTTTATCAAATTGTTCCACATTTTGTCTGTGAACTTGGTCGGTGTATCTTAGATACTAGGTCAAAGCAAAATTTCGTAAGCTGCATTTAGTTGGCCGTAGCGCGCATCTCAAAATCCCTAAATTTCAGCTTTTTGATCACCGCCGAAACCCCGTTTTATGGCTTGTAGCAAAGCGAAAATAAAGAATTGGAAAATAAATAAAGTGGTTTTGATACATGTGTACGAAACCCTTTTCCCAAACAAAAAAGAAAGGAAAACTATTTTTGGTCGCGAAATCGAGTGGAGCGCTTTTAGCGAGAATGCCACTTAATTGTGGTAGTTGATCGCTGACAATAGTCCGTGGGCCAGGAGGCGAAACCCTCCCCCCCCCCGGGGAATTTTGGAGACATATATCGTTTTGAAGCATAGCCCGAGGGTGTTTCAAATCAGGTTGTTCGCACTTCTCAAGTGGAGGCGTTTGGCCGTACGGCCACATTCTTTATGTGAGGCAAACAAACCACAGGCTCCCCACGTCGTGGTTTTTGAAAGTTACACCTAAAATGCCCAGACAAGACACATAACACTCTAAAATGTGTATGTATTTCTATCAAAATCATACATATAACACTGTTCAAGTAGTGAACCTGTTAATTCTCATCATCGTCTCCTGCGGTGTTTTTTATCTGAAACAAAAAACCACAGGATACCCACGTCATGATTTTGTTGACAACCACTAAAAAAGGCATTCAATATTGTAATACTGCAAAAGGGCACATGCATTTGATATGAATACACACCTGTACGCCGTTTCTACAAAGCATCAAAAATCAAGTCCACAACATTTTCCAGCTCGGGAATCCCTTCGTCGTCTTCATCGTCTCCTGCAAGACTGTCAACTTTGATATCTGCCAGCTCTTGAGACATCAATTCACCTTCCATCCCCTTAATTTCTAGAGCACCAACATTGTTCACTTCCCAACCAAGGCCTTGTGGAGGAGGAAGAAGAAGATCTCACTACACCTAGCACGGATTTGGATGCAGTTCAAAGCGTAATATTCGTCGTAACAGGGTTAAGGCGCTATCGGTAGTTTGGTGCAATTAAAGACATAGCGTCGTAAGAGCGGGAACAGCAAATATAACACCGTAACAATGTAACATTGTAACAGCTTACTGAACAGAAAACCCAGGGTAAAACCGAAACAGCGTAACAAAATGTGACAGCGTAACAGGTTCACTTGTGTATAATATTGGATGTAACGTTGTAGCATTGCCTTTCACCCAACCTTTATCAGCAAACTTTGATAAAGAACGTTTTTATTTGTCATCTCATTGAAAATTTCAACACTTTTTCATGTACTTATAGTTTCAATGTTACGATGTTAAGATGTTACCCCGATGTTACGCTGTTACAATGTTATGGCTGCGTGTGGACTTTCTCCATGTACCGAACGAAATGAGGCCGTTAAGTCATGGAATAACGGCTGCGTTTGGAGTTCAGCTGGGAGTTCCTCTATATACCGAACGAAACGAGACCGCGTTTGGTGTTCTTCTAGATACCGAACGAAACAGGGCCGTTAAATCATGGAATAACGGCAGTGTTTGGTGTTCTTCTACGTACTGAACGAAACAAGGTCGTTAAGTCATGGAATAACGTGACATCAAGAAGCACACCACCTACATACCGACATTCCAAGACATCGACCAGTGTCCGGATCCTCTGAAGAAACACTGGAAAGTCTAGGGAGCTTCACTTGCCTCACGTATTGTGGTAGACTTGCTGATGTATGCTCTTCTTCTTCATTCTCCACAAGGCCTTGGTTGGGAAGTGAGCTATGTTGGCGCTCTAGAAATTATATGGACGGAAGTGAATTGGCAGATATCATAGTTGACTCTCTTGCAGGAGACGATGAAGACGGCGAAGAGATTTTCGAGCTGGAAAATGTTGTGGACTTGATTTTTGTTGCATTATAGAAACTGCATACAGGTGTGTATTCATATCAAATGCATGTGCACTTTTGCAGTATTAGAATATTGAATGCCTTTTTTAGTGGTTGTCAACAAAATCATGACATGGGTACCCTGTGTTTTTTTTTGTTTCAGATAAAGAACGCTGCAGGAGACGATGATGACAATTAACAGGTTCCCTACTTAGACAGCATTATATATGTGATTTTGATAGAAATACATACACATTTTATAGTGTTATGTGTCTCGTCTGGGCATTTTAGGTGTAACTTTCAAAAACCACGACATGGGTATCCTGTGGTTTTTTTGGCCTCACATAAAGAATGTGGCCGTACGGCCAAACGCCTCCACTTGAGAAGTGCGAACAACCTGATTTGAAACACCCTCAGGCTATGCTTCAAAACGATATATGTTCCCAAAATTCCCCCGAGGGGGGGAGGGTTTCGCCTCCAGGCCCACGGACTACAAGTTCTGTCACACCTGATTAACTTGATCACGTGAAATCGAAAGCGCGTGCTGGTAGCAAGCACTCAGATTTGACGCGATTCTTGCTAAAAGTGGTTTATATTGCATTTAGTTTTTTTTTTGACGAAGTAATGAGAGTTTTCTTTCACCTAAACGTATCATTAAAAAACGGTGGTGTCTGTTTTCGTGTTCTAAACCAAGATTTAAGTAAAAGAAAGTCCTTGACAAAGAAAAAGCAGTGAATCGGCAGAGAGCGACCAGGGTTCATTTTATCGACAGGAGATTGAGAAGTAGTTGCGTGGATTATTTCTCTGGATTTTGCCGTGATTTTCGGCATCTTTCTCAACGTGGTCAGCATTTCAGGAAATATACATAACAAATTTCAATTGTTACGTGAAATACGGATTGAAATAAGGAAAACATTTCGTAAACAAGACAAGAAAAGCCCCAGGGGCATTAACCCCGCCGTTGTTCTCTCTGCCCTTGGGGTCCAAAATATATTACGGCCACGTAAGATACAAGCCGAAGTGGTGTAAATTTTAAAACTTGGTGATTTATCGTATTTTTTACGTGTTTGCAATGATAATATAAATCAAGACATGACCTGCCTAATCACTCTGTTTTTAGCGTGCGTGACGAAGAGCGTGATGAAATATTTTGATCCTAGCGTGACTCGGCCTGGCCTTCGTAGCTCAGTTGGTAGAGCGACGGTGTTCTAATCAGGAAGTCGTGGGTTCAAATCCCGCCGGGGTGAAAGATTTTTCTTTTATCTTGGTTCTCATTTCTAATTTCTTCTTTTAACTCCTTTCCGTCAAGAGTTGTATTTTCCCGACGTCGAAGTCGGGAACCATTCAGCCACTTGTGACGTCATCATTTTTGACGTCACCAGATTGTTTTGATAAGCAGCTAGCACAGCAAGGACAGATCCATCCATACGTGTGTCCATTTTGAATATCGACCAAATCCTGGCAGAGCTATACCAGAAAAACGTGTCCAATTTTGGCTGCAAAGTTGGTGGTAAAATAGGCCAAGTCACCTAGTTGATCAATGTTCCATTTCCAGGTTTTTAGAAGGACTGAGGCCAAAACTTTTCCAGTGGATAGAAAGGTGATAAAGGGTAGAAGATAAAGAGAAAAGAAAGGGAGAGAAAAAGGAAAGCAAAAGAAGCGAGAAAAAATTAGAAATGAATCAGCAAAAAAAACAAAAAAAACAAAAAAAAAAAAACAAGTCCAAATTTTGGCTTATGCGCATGCCTGAAACCAAAATAATGTACAATTTTCAACAGAAGCTGGCTCAAAATTGAGCTAAAATGTAAGAAAACGCTTTTGTAGCAAAGTTTAGTGGCATTTGGCACCATAGCACTTCAAAAACCGCTTTAGCGGTAAAAAATGCGTTTTTCTAAGGGAAAAACGCTGACGGTAAAGGGTTAAAGAAAAGGACATTTTGTTTCAAATGTGTTCTTTTTTTGCATTAAACCTGATAAATCAACCAAAATCAGTCTCAAACGAGTAAGATTTGTCATGTTCAACGATT
>OZ034971.1:10335578-10353078 GCA_964030785.1 Siderastrea siderea | reverse complement strand
AGTTGATCAATGTTCCATTTCCAGGTTTTTAGAAGGACTGAGGCCAAAACTTTTCCAGTGGATAGAAAGGTGATAAAGGGTAGAAGATAAAGAGAAAAGAAAGGGAGAGAAAAAGGAAAGCAAAAGAAGCGAGAAAAAATTAGAAATGAATCAGCAAAAAAAACAAAAAAAACAAAAAAAAAAAAACAAGTCCAAATTTTGGCTTATGCGCATGCCTGAAACCAAAATAATGTACAATTTTCAACAGAAGCTGGCTCAAAATTGAGCTAAAATGTAAGAAAACGCTTTTGTAGCAAAGTTTAGTGGCATTTGGCACCATAGCACTTCAAAAACCGCTTTAGCGGTAAAAAATGCGTTTTTCTAAGGGAAAAACGCTGACGGTAAAGGGTTAAAGAAAAGGACATTTTGTTTCAAATGTGTTCTTTTTTTGCATTAAACCTGATAAATCAACCAAAATCAGTCTCAAACGAGTAAGATTTGTCATGTTCAACGATTTTCGATAGTTTAGTTAACTCTTTTCCGTCAAGAGTTGTATTTTCCCGACGTCGAAGTCGGGAACCATTCAGCCACTTGTGACGTCATCATTTTTGACGTCACCAGATTGTTTTGATAAGCAGCTAGCACAGCAAGGACAGATCCATCCATACGTGTGTCCATTTTGAATATCGACCAAATCCTGGCAGAGCTATACCAGAAAAACGTGTCCAATTTTGGCTGCAAAGTTGGTGGTAAAATAGGCCAAGTCACCTAGTTGATCAATGTTCCATTTCCAGGTTTTTAGAAGGACTGAGGCCAAAACTTTTCCAGTGGATAGAAAGGTGATAAAGGGTAGAAGATAAAGAGAAAAGAAAGGGAGAGAAAAAGGAAAGCAAAAGAAGCGAGAAAAAATTAGAAATGAATCAGCAAAAAAAACAAAAAAAACAAAAAAAAAAAAACAAGTCCAAATTTTGGCTTATGCGCATGCCTGAAACCAAAATAATGTACAATTTTCAACAGAAGCTGGCTCAAAATTGAGCTAAAATGTAAGAAAACGCTTTTGTAGCAAAGTTTAGTGGCATTTGGCACCATAGCACTTCAAAAACCGCTTTAGCGGTAAAAAATGCGTTTTTCTAAGGGAAAAACGCTGACGGTAAAGGGTTAAAGAAAAGGACATTTTGTTTCAAATGTGTTCTTTTTTTGCATTAAACCTGATAAATCAACCAAAATCAGTCTCAAACGAGTAAGATTTGTCATGTTCAACGATTTTCGATAGTTTAGTTAACTCTTTTCCGTCAAGAGTTGTATTTTCCCGACGTCGAAGTCGGGAACCATTCAGCCACTTGTGACGTCATCATTTTTGACGTCACCAGATTGTTTTGATAAGCAGCTAGCACAGCAAGGACAGATCCATCCATACGTGTGTCCATTTTGAATATCGACCAAATCCTGGCAGAGCTATACCAGAAAAACGTGTCCAATTTTGGCTGCAAAGTTGGTGGTAAAATAGGCCAAGTCACCTAGTTGATCAATGTTCCATTTCCAGGTTTTTAGAAGGACTGAGGCCAAAACTTTTCCAGTGGATAGAAAGGTGATAAAGGGTAGAAGATAAAGAGAAAAGAAAGGGAGAGAAAAAGGAAAGCAAAAGAAGCGAGAAAAAATTAGAAATGAATCAGCAAAAAAAACAAAAAAAACAAAAAAAAAAAAACAAGTCCAAATTTTGGCTTATGCGCATGCCTGAAACCAAAATAATGTACAATTTTCAACAGAA
Source organism: Siderastrea siderea (assembly GCA_964030785.1). Taxonomy (NCBI): domain Eukaryota; kingdom Metazoa; phylum Cnidaria; class Anthozoa; order Scleractinia; family Rhizangiidae; genus Siderastrea; species Siderastrea siderea. The sequence continues at coordinate 10,351,331 of OZ034971.1, read as the reverse complement.
GCTGGCTCAAAATTGAGCTAAAATGTAAGAAAACGCTTTTGTAGCAAAGTTTAGTGGCATTTGGCACCATAGCACTTCAAAAACCGCTTTAGCGGTAAAAAATGCGTTTTTCTAAGGGAAAAACGCTGACGGTAAAGGGTTAAAGAAAAGGACATTTTGTTTCAAATGTGTTCTTTTTTTGCATTAAACCTGATAAATCAACCAAAATCAGTCTCAAACGAGTAAGATTTGTCATGTTCAACGATTTTCGATAGTTTAGTTAACTCTTTTCCGTCAAGAGTTGTATTTTCCCGACGTCGAAGTCGGGAACCATTCAGCCACTTGTGACGTCATCATTTTTGACGTCACCAGATTGTTTTGATAAGCAGCTAGCACAGCAAGGACAGATCCATCCATACGTGTGTCCATTTTGAATATCGACCAAATCCTGGCAGAGCTATACCAGAAAAACGTGTCCAATTTTGGCTGCAAAGTTGGTGGTAAAATAGGCCAAGTCACCTAGTTGATCAATGTTCCATTTCCAGGTTTTTAGAAGGACTGAGGCCAAAACTTTTCCAGTGGATAGAAAGGTGATAAAGGGTAGAAGATAAAGAGAAAAGAAAGGGAGAGAAAAAGGAAAGCAAAAGAAGCGAGAAAAAATTAGAAATGAATCAGCAAAAAAAACAAAAAAAACAAAAAAAAAAAACAAGTCCAAATTTTGGCTTATGCGCATGCCTGAAACCAAAATAATGTACAATTTTCAACAGAAGCTGGCTCAAAATTGAGCTAAAATGTAAGAAAACGCTTTTGTAGCAAAGTTTAGTGGCATTTGGCACCATAGCACTTCAAAAACCGCTTTAGCGGTAAAAAATGCGTTTTTCTAAGGGAAAAACGCTGACGGTAAAGGGTTAAAGAAAAGGACATTTTGTTTCAAATGTGTTCTTTTTTTGCATTAAACCTGATAAATCAACCAAAATCAGTCTCAAACGAGTAAGATTTGTCATGTTCAACGATTTTCGATAGTTTAGTTAACTCTTTTCCGTCAAGAGTTGTATTTTCCCGACGTCGAAGTCGGGAACCATTCAGCCACTTGTGACGTCATCATTTTTGACGTCACCAGATTGTTTTGATAAGCAGCTAGCACAGCAAGGACAGATCCATCCATACGTGTGTCCATTTTGAATATCGACCAAATCCTGGCAGAGCTATACCAGAAAAACGTGTCCAATTTTGGCTGCAAAGTTGGTGGTAAAATAGGCCAAGTCACCTAGTTGATCAATGTTCCATTTCCAGGTTTTTAGAAGGACTGAGGCCAAAACTTTTCCAGTGGATAGAAAGGTGATAAAGGGTAGAAGATAAAGAGAAAAGAAAGGGAGAGAAAAAGGAAAGCAAAAGAAGCGAGAAAAAATTAGAAATGAATCAGCAAAAAAAACAAAAAAAACAAAAAAAAAAAAACAAGTCCAAATTTTGGCTTATGCGCATGCCTGAAACCAAAATAATGTACAATTTTCAGCAGAAGCTGGCTCAAAATTGAGCTAAAATGTAAGAAAACGCTTTTGTAGCAAAGTTTAGTGGCATTTGGCACCATAGCACTTCAAAAACCGCTTTAGCGGTAAAAAATGCGTTTTTCTAAGGGAAAAACGCTGACGGTAAAGGGTTAAAGAAAAGGACATTTTGTTTCAAATGTGTTCTTTTTTTGCATTAAACCTGATAAATCAACCAAAATCAGTCTCAAACGAGTAAGATTTGTCATGTTCAACGATTTTCGATAGTTTAGTTAACTCTTTTCCGTCAAGAGTTGTATTTTCCCGACGTCGAAGTCGGGAACCATTCAGCCACTTGTGACGTCATCATTTTTGACGTCACCAGATTGTTTTGATAAGCAGCTAGCACAGCAAGGACAGATCCATCCATACGTGTGTCCATTTTGAATATCGACCAAATCCTGGCAGAGCTATACCAGAAAAACGTGTCCAATTTTGGCTGCAAAGTTGGTGGTAAAATAGGCCAAGTCACCTAGTTGATCAATGTTCCATTTCCAGGTTTTTAGAAGGACTGAGGCCAAAACTTTTCCAGTGGATAGAAAGGTGATAAAGGGTAGAAGATAAAGAGAAAAGAAAGGGAGAGAAAAAGGAAAGCAAAAGAAGCGAGAAAAAATTAGAAATGAATCAGCAAAAAAAAACAAAAAAAACAAAAAAAAAAAAACAAGTCCAAATTTTGGCTTATGCGCATGCCTGAAACCAAAATAATGTACAATTTTCAACAGAAGCTGGCTCAAAATTGAGCTAAAATGTAAGAAAACGCTTTTGTAGCAAAGTTTAGTGGCATTTGGCACCATAGCACTTCAAAAACCGCTTTAGCGGTAAAAAATGCGTTTTTCTAAGGGAAAAACGCTGACGGTAAAGGGTTAAAGAAAAGGACATTTTGTTTCAAATGTGTTCTTTTTTTGCATTAAACCTGATAAATCAACCAAAATCAGTCTCAAACGAGTAAGATTTGTCATGTTCAACGATTTTCGATAGTTTAGTTAACTCTTTTCCGTCAAGAGTTGTATTTTCCCGACGTCGAAGTCGGGAACCATTCAGCCACTTGTGACGTCATCATTTTTGACGTCACCAGATTGTTTTGATAAGCAGCTAGCACAGCAAGGACAGATCCATCCATACGTGTGTCCATTTTGAATATCGACCAAATCCTGGCAGAGCTATACCAGAAAAACGTGTCCAATTTTGGCTGCAAAGTTGGTGGTAAAATAGGCCAAGTCACCTAGTTGATCAATGTTCCATTTCCAGGTTTTTAGAAGGACTGAGGCCAAAACTTTTCCAGTGGATAGAAAGGTGATAAAGGGTAGAAGATAAAGAGAAAAGAAAGGGAGAGAAAAAGGAAAGCAAAAGAAGCGAGAAAAAATTAGAAATGAATCAGCAAAAAAAACAAAAAAAACAAAAAAAAAAAACAAGTCCAAATTTTGGCTTATGCGCATGCCTGAAACCAAAATAATGTACAATTTTCAACAGAAGCTGGCTCAAAATTGAGCTAAAATGTAAGAAAACGCTTTTGTAGCAAAGTTTAGTGGCATTTGGCACCATAGCACTTCAAAAACCGCTTTAGCGGTAAAAAATGCGTTTTTCTAAGGGAAAAACGCTGACGGTAAAGGGTTAAAGAAAAGGACATTTTGTTTCAAATGTGTTCTTTTTTTGCATTAAACCTGATAAATCAACCAAAATCAGTCTCAAACGAGTAAGATTTGTCATGTTCAACGATTTTCGATAGTTTAGTTAACTCTTTTCCGTCAAGAGTTGTATTTTCCCGACGTCGAAGTCGGGAACCATTCAGCCACTTGTGACGTCATCATTTTTGACGTCACCAGATTGTTTTGATAAGCAGCTAGCACAGCAAGGACAGATCCATCCATACGTGTGTCCATTTTGAATATCGACCAAATCCTGGCAGAGCTATACCAGAAAAACGTGTCCAATTTTGGCTGCAAAGTTGGTGGTAAAATAGGCCAAGTCACCTAGTTGATCAATGTTCCATTTCCAGGTTTTTAGAAGGACTGAGGCCAAAACTTTTCCAGTGGATAGAAAGGTGATAAAGGGTAGAAGATAAAGAGAAAAGAAAGGGAGAGAAAAAGGAAAGCAAAAGAAGCGAGAAAAAATTAGAAATGAATCAGCAAAAAAAACAAAAAAAACAAAAAAAAAAAAAACAAGTCCAAATTTTGGCTTATGCGCATGCCTGAAACCAAAATAATGTACAATTTTCAACAGAAGCTGGCTCAAAATTGAGCTAAAATGTAAGAAAACGCTTTTGTAGCAAAGTTTAGTGGCATTTGGCACCATAGCACTTCAAAAACCGCTTTAGCGGTAAAAAATGCGTTTTTCTAAGGGAAAAACGCTGACGGTAAAGGGTTAAAGAAAAGGACATTTTGTTTCAAATGTGTTCTTTTTTTGCATTAAACCTGATAAATCAACCAAAATCAGTCTCAAACGAGTAAGATTTGTCATGTTCAACGATTTTCGATAGTTTAGTTAACTCTTTTCCGTCAAGAGTTGTATTTTCCCGACGTCGAAGTCGGGAACCATTCAGCCACTTGTGACGTCATCATTTTTGACGTCACCAGATTGTTTTGATAAGCAGCTAGCACAGCAAGGACAGATCCATCCATACGTGTGTCCATTTTGAATATCGACCAAATCCTGGCAGAGCTATACCAGAAAAACGTGTCCAATTTTGGCTGCAAAGTTGGTGGTAAAATAGGCCAAGTCACCTAGTTGATCAATGTTCCATTTCCAGGTTTTTAGAAGGACTGAGGCCAAAACTTTTCCAGTGGATAGAAAGGTGATAAAGGGTAGAAGATAAAGAGAAAAGAAAGGGAGAGAAAAAGGAAAGCAAAAGAAGCGAGAAAAAATTAGAAATGAATCAGCAAAAAAAACAAAAAAAACAAAAAAAAAAAAACAAGTCCAAATTTTGGCTTATGCGCATGCCTGAAACCAAAATAATGTACAATTTTCAACAGAAGCTGGCTCAAAATTGAGCTAAAATGTAAGAAAACGCTTTTGTAGCAAAGTTTAGTGGCATTTGGCACCATAGCACTTCAAAAACCGCTTTAGCGGTAAAAAATGCGTTTTTCTAAGGGAAAAACGCTGACGGTAAAGGGTTAAGGTGGCCCGAAAAAGTTTTTTGGCGCGCGCAGACTGGGCTCTAATCCCTCGCGCGGTTTTTTTAAAAAACCCACGAAGCCCCCACGAAAAAAATGGCGACCGCAATGTGTTTTCGTCTTGTTGTTTATAATCTGCGCCTTCCACTTTTCAAATGGAAAAAAATGGCTTTATCCTCAACTCTAACACTTTGTAGGACATTGGCATCTGAAAATTTGTTAGAGCGTAAAATGTGTAGCTTGTGGCCGGCTTTAAACTCGGAAAAACGTAAAGAGAGTGATGATCGCGATCGTCGAGGGACTGAGATACCGTATGGATTTCTCGGATTAACCGGGATACTTTAGCTGTGTTTTCTGGTAAATGTCTTGCTGAATGTGCAGGGGAAGACGCCTTTTGTTCGACTGAAGTAAATGTACAAGAAGAAGTATCTAAGACGCCGGCAAACAATGACAAAAGTCGTGACACGTCAGGTCGCTTTTCTTCCTCGCGTAGAATACTGAAAAGTCAACAAAAACAGGTCCGCGCAATAAATTTGCTGAAGAACATTAACTCTGTAAAACGAAAATTTGAACTTGATGATGAACAGGAAAAGGAGGAAAAGGCGCACTGGAAGCGAAGAACACGAAGTGTTACGGTGAGTTCCCTTTTTATTTTCTTGTTATCTTTCGTTTTGTTTACATACCGGTTTTAACTTGTAATGCAAGACCCGTCGTCACGCGAGGTTTGTAATTGAGTAAAACTCGTCGCTTACTTCAGGACTACGAAAGCGGACAGGGAACCACCCCAACTGGGACCAGAATTGTAGATATTGAGGTTCTCCGAGAAGGCCTAAAGAAGTGCTCCAGCTGCATGAAAGGTACAATTATTTTTTAGTACAATACAAGTAAAACGCCTCCGTCTTGCACAAGGAATGTTAATAACTGAGAAAAAATGAAGACAGGCTAAAAGTTAAGAAAATAATTATAGAAAAGCAAGGAATAACATGATATTAAAAGATCGAATTTATTTAGAGAGGATAATCTGTCAAAGTAAAAACTGAAAACTGATGGCCCTAAACGATGATTTGGAAAATAAACCTCAAGAATTTGGTAAATCACTAAACCTCATTCTATGCATTTTATTTATCCCTTGTTCCCTACTTTACTTTTGGGTTGGGTTTGAATTTATAATATTCCTATTTTTTCCGTTTGTTTTGAAATATCAATAGGCCCCCTTGCCTTCACTGACATTGACAATGAAAACATGTGTGGACTGGCCAGCACTTTCACAGTCGACTGCCCTTTTTGTGGTCACAAAAACAATGTGTCAACCTCAAGAAAGCACAGAGATGGGAGTAGAGGACCAAGTGCCTTTGATGTCAATAGCAGAGCAGCCCTTGGTGCCCTGAATGCTGGCATTGGCCACACCCACCTGAGTGCTTTAACATCTGCACTCAATATCCCCCAAATGAACCATGTCACTTTTAAGGCCAGAGAACGGGAGATTGGCAAAGCAATTGAAAAAGTTGCAGAGAAGAGCTGTTTGAAGGCCATAGAAGCTGAAAAGGAAAATGCGCTCAAAGGTAATAAAAGGGCTTAAACTTGAAAAGCCTGTTTATTTAAAGTTGTCCTTTAAGAATTAGTTTGCCCTAATGACTGTCCCCCTCTCCAAAGCAAAACTGGCCCACTTTCTGGCAAGTGCAAAAATTAAATAAAAATCAACAGACTATTAACATGCTTTTGTAAGCAGTCTTTCCAGACACACTTTGGTTTATATAATGTGCATTTAATCCAACAATACGATTTGTAAAGTGTATAAGGTACATCCAATCTTTAAAAAGTTGACTAGACTAAAATAATTCAGAGTAAAGGTTGATCCTCTTACCATAGAAAACCCTTTGTTTCATTTAAAGTGGGCCTCACACACAATGATTATTTAGGTTTTCCAATAGATTCTTATCAAATTGAAAAAAACAACCTAATAAATAATTGTAATTCAATTTCTTTTCCAAGCTGGAAGAGTCGCTGACAGCAATGGCCTTATTGGCATATCCGTTTCGTACGACATGGCGTGGCAGAGGAGGAATGGGGGCCACAGCTCTAACACTGGCCATGGGGCTGTAATGGGAGTACAGACAGGGAAGGTCTTGGACTATCAAACAAGATCAAAGACATGCAGAACCTGTGCCAGTGGCAAAAACAAAAAACATGATTGTCGTAAGAACCATAACGGATCTTCAAAAAGTATGGAGCCTGATGTTGCGGTTGATCTTTTCAAGCGAGCAGTAGAAAACAATGTCAAGTACAACATCTACACTGGAGATGATGATGCAACAACTCAGGCTCATATTAGAGATCAAGTTCCCTATGAAGTTGAAAAATATTCAGATACAGTACATACAAAAAGATCTTTGGTCTCAAAGCTTTATGCACTAAAATCAAACAAAAAATTTCATGGATGTTCCCAACTTTCTGTGAAAGTAATAGGATATTTAGGAAAATGCTTTGGCTATTGTGTTGCACAGCACAAAAATAACCCCCAGGCTCTTCAAATTGCGATTCAAAACATTGTTCCTCATGCCTTTGGCAAGCACCAAAACTGTGATGATGTGTGGTGTCACTACAGGGAAGATCCAGAGAGCTATAAACATAATGACCTACCTTTTGGAAAAGATTTGCACGGTGATGAACTTGAGAAAGCACTGACAACAGTTTTTAATGAGTATTCAACAGATGTCGTCGTTAAAAAACTCGCTCCAGCTGCCAATTCCCAACCCAATGAAAGCCTCAATAATGTTGTTGGATCAAAAAATCCTAAAATTAGATTTTATGGGGGCAGTGAAAGTAACGATTTTCGAATTGCCTGTGGCATAAGCCAAAAAAATGAGGGGCAAGAATATGTTTGTCAAGCTTTAGAGGAAATTAACGTCGCACCAGGCGTTCACTGCAAAAGGTACTGTGAGTTAGCTGACAAACAATCACTTCAACAAAAAATTCGTAAATCATTGGTTCCTTACAAGAGAAGGCGGTCTCAACTGAAAAGTAAAAATCTCAGTTCTAATGCAAAGAAAGAAGAAAGGGAAGGCCCTACCTATCAGACTGGCATTGGACTGAATTTAGACTTGTCAGATAGCAACACCCTTTTAGCACAGTTATCAACATTAATTAAAAATCTAACTACATGTCAGGTAAAAGAGTATGAGAAGTTGGTGCCTCCAGTTACAACCCGGCCAACCTCTCCGCAAATAACTTTTCAGGACAGCATCAAATATCAATTTATAGTATTTGACACAGAAACAACGTCAACTGGAAAAGATGCACAGATTTGTCAAATAGCTGCAATCACTAAATCTGGAAAATGCTTCAATGAGTACATCCTACCAACATGCAACATCAGTCACCATGCTTCGCTTATCAACAAATTATCTATCAAAACAATTAACGGCCATAGAACCTTGCTGAAAGACAACAATCCTGTTAACTCTGTTTCTCTTGAAGAATGTCTTGAAAAGTTCGGGAAATTCCTTTCCACTAGCGACACTAATTCTCACGCTGTTCTCATCGGACACAATTCCACTACATTTGACACACCAACTTTGCTTCGTTGTGGTGGACTTGCCTTCAAGCAACGACTGTCATCACAGAATCTTTTCTTCGCAGATAGCCTCCATCTTGTTCGTGCACTCATTAAAGCTGGTCATGCATCCTTACAAATCGATGGAAAAGCTTGCAGACCAAACCTTTCCTCAGTGTTCGAAACCCTTTTCCAAGAGAAATTTGACGCACATGACGCACTAGAAGATGTCAGAGCTCTTCATCGGATTCTCTTCGATTCATCACTGAAGCTAGCGATCGCAGAAATCATAAACAACAGCAACCTCAAGTCCTGTTCCCATGCTTTCAACGACATGAAATTCTTGGACGAACGATTTGAACGCATGCAGACATTCAAGTGTAAACTTTACCATCCACAAGCCGACGATGGACCAGTCAAACAAAGAATCGTGCAGAAAATTGCTGAAAGCGGACTAACTTACCGCGATCTTGAAAATCTGTTCGCTAAAGCTGGCAAAGAGGGGCTTGTTGCGGTTCTGAGCAAGGCGCCAACAACATCTAAATCCACCAGATCACCACGAGGAACAAATAAACCCGCAATTTTGGCAAACATCGTGATCCACTTTGAGAAGAAGTAAAACTAATTCTGTCGAAAATTCAAAATAAAGGTAATGAAGTGAATCTTTGAGCGTTGCATGCACAGAGATGTCTCCACGAAGGGAAATAAACATTGTGTTTATCGGACGCCATTTTCACGCGCGCGACACACGTCGCGCATGCGCAAATGCTGATCTTGTCGTGTCCGAATATTTCAACTTTTGCAACTTCTCTCTTTTATATTTCCGCTTCCGGTCGGTAAATTTTTTTCATTTTTGGCATGATGACTGTAATCAATGTAGCGCGTACATATTTAAATTTAAAAAAAAACTGTAGGTGAAAAAAGTTTTTAGAGAGATAATGTAGACAAAAACTATTTCTCTTAAACTGTCCTACAGATTTTGTTTTAACTCAACTATTTTGAAGATCATTCCGGATAGAATGTCGGATCACTGTATGGGAAGATTTCACCGTCCCATTTTTTCAGAAAAGGCAACAAATGTCAATTTTGGCCTTCAGAAACAAAGGTCACTCCGTTACCATAGTAACGGGTTTTCGGAAAAAATGTGGTATAAAAAAATCTATGATGGGTGCTCAATATCCTCGGTAAATTTCGCCTCCGTACGACCATCCTAACTATATCAAAGAACAGAATTTGTATCTTGTAAGGGAAAATGAAAAAACTATTTCGAGCCACCTTAAGGCCCGTGGCCTGGGGGAAATTATGGAGGGCAGTATTGCTCACTTCTTGGCACTCATACATACACTTTACATCATAATATTACTAAGTTCATAGCGATCGCGAGTTCATGCCAGCTTTCAAACTAAAGCTCGCTAGTACATTCGTCCTTGCTCTCGTCGAAGAAAAGTGAAGTCCATTGAATTCCTTGTACCTTTCTACACAACTTTCCTTAAAGATTTTGGCGAAGCAAAGCAAAACTGTCCAAAAAAATGCTTGCATTTGACTGTTGAATTATTCAACTTGGCGAAAGCAAGGGACTTCCCCGAATCGGCTTCTGTGTTTCAGTGATGTTTACGTGCCTGGGCAAGTTAGGCGAATTCATGCCAGCTTCAAAGCTCGCTAGCACCTTCGTTCTTGGTTTCATCGAAGGGGTTTTATGCCATTTCATGAGGAACTTTGGCCATGAAAAAAATTCGCAGCATGCATTTATTAAAAGCGTTATTTTACGCCAATCATTTCTGTCAGCAATGAAGAGAATTATATCAACACGTGCAATCGGCATGTGTCCTTGCGGTTACTTAACAGCATGCCTACATTAAGATTATGAGAAAGGCGATCACGCCGTGAAGTAAAAATTATTACAGGAAAGAACGAGCGCAGTCAGGGCAAGTGCGTGGATTTTCAGGTAAGTTTGTCTGTTTTTCGAGTAACCTCCTTTTGGCTCTGTCGAATTCCAGCAACACAAAGGGTTTAGGTCGCACGACTTGTCACCATACGCCAGGAAACGAAATCTAGAACAGGCCCAGAGGAGTATCTAGACTTGTCACGCCGTTTGTAATGATGTGGTGCGACATGTGTTCGTCGTTTCAGTTTTATGGTATATTTTCCTTGCTAGACCGCCACTATAGTCATTTGCATGTAGGTCGAGCAAGAACTCGACATCGATCAAATTTTTAGGCTACTGACTTTTATGTGAAGAAACGTATGTTAGAGGACCCACGGGACGTGGTGGCGCTTTCATGACTCGATTATAATTTATTCGAGCTACACTAGTGTCATGTATTAAACCTTTCCCAGCCGCGAGTCATTGCGTTTCCTTTTGATATTTTACTTACTTTATTCCAAGTATAGAAGGTTTCCAACCTAAATACCTACTTGTAGCGACTGCTTGGGTAATACCAGGCTTTCTTCAAAACATTATATTGAATTTGTGTTTTGCGTGTAACACAATGGTGGCGGGAAATGTAAGGTTTTGAAAATCGCGCGCGTCTAAACGACGACCGCTCCACGAAGCTATGGAATCGAGACAAAAAGAGACAAGAGACCTTTGGTAAGTGGAAATAAGAATTACAATTTTAAATACGTGTATACCTTAAGGCGAAATATTAGCATCGCGCTCTAGCTTTATTCTGATTTTCTCACATAATATGCTGTACCTGGAAACTTGATCGCTATCGTTACGCTTTGTTTTCCTCGGGTATGATATACCTGGAAGCATCACTTTTAACATCGCGCTTTAGTTTATTCTGTCTTCCTTGGGTAGCATATACCTGTAAGCGGAATGTCTAGCATCGCTTTAAAGCTTATTCTGTCTTCCTTGGGTAGCGTATACCTGGAAGCAGAATTTCTAACATCGCGCTTTAGTTTATTCTGTCTTCCTTGGGTAGCATATACCTGCAAGCGGAATTTCTAACGTCGCTTTAAAGCTTATTCTGTCTTCCTTGGGTAGCGTATACCTGGAAGAAGAATTTCTAACATCGCGCTTTAGTTTATTCTGTCTTCCTTGGGTAGCGTATACCTGGAAGCGGAATTTCTAACATCGCTCTTTAGCTTATTCTGTCTTCCTTGGGTAGCATATACCTGGAAGCGGAATTTCTAACGTCGCTTTAAAGCTTATTCTGTCTTCCTTGGGTAGCATATACCTGGAAGCAGAATTTCTAACATCGCGCTTTAGTTTATTCTGTCTTGCTTGGGTAGCATATACCTGGAAGTGGAATGTCTAACATTGCTTTAGAGCTTATTCTGTCTTCCTTGGGTAGCGTATACCTGGAAGCGGAATTTCTAACATCGGGCTTTAGCTTATTCTGTCTACCTTGGGTAGCATATACCTGGAAGCGGAATGTCTAACATTGATTTAGAGCTTATTCTGTCTCCCTTGGGTAGCGTATACCTGAAAGCGGAATTTCTAACATCGCACTTTAGCTTATTCTGTCTTCCTTGGGTAGCATATACCTGGAAGTGGAATGTCTAACATCGCTTTATAGCTTATTCTGTCTTCCTTAGGTAGCATGCATATACCTGGAAGATTCTGTTATTTGTGCAATAAAAAAGAAGCAAAACAAAACAAAAGATTAACCGATTGCCAGGTTTTCATTTACAATGAATGTACCTTGAATGTTAAGTTGTATTACGACTCTAAAATCATCATTTTTTTTGAAAACCTTTTTCCCAGTCTTACAGGTAGCGGGGCGGAGAATTTATTCAATTCAATATTACCGGTTACACAATTGTATTCTTGAGTTTACCAACATTAGTGTTGTATGTTCACTAATCCGGAAATTGCGGTTACTTTCATTTCAGTTTAGGAGAGCTTGAATTACTTTGTTGTGGGCGTTTGTCTGATTTCCTAGTGTGTTCAGCTAAAACCTCAAGAGACGGAGAGGTGTCAAACCTTGGCTTTGAATTACTTATGCAAATTAGCTGGCTGCACATTGAATGTGCAGCCAGCTAATTTGCATAACATTTTTTCGCACCTCAAAGCTTGTCATGTCGCCAGTAATTTTCTACACCAACTATCATGAAAATTCTGGCGAATAAACTCTAAACGAACGAAAATTACCGGCAAGTATTGTTTTGACCGAGCAAAGGTCTGGGGCAAGTGACCATGACAAAAAAAATAAAACAAGAAAAGCCCCAGGGGCATTGGACCCGCCGTTTTCCCCCTCCCCTCGGGGTGCAAATTTATTACGGTCACTCAAGATATGTGCCCAAGTGGTATAAAGTTTTGAAGTTGGTGATTTTTCTAACGTGTGACGTGTGTGCTGCCCCCCACCCTTCCCACGTCTGTTCTGCACCCTTCTCCTTGCGATAACATGAATCCCTAATAGTGTCAACACTTTTCCCATCCCTCATTTCTTGGTCATTCACCCGTTCCAGCACTCTCGAAAAAAGAACGTGATGAAATAGCTTGACCATAGCGTGACTCAATTCATTTTTTTTAAACAAACTGACATCTCAGCGTAATTCTAAATTTATTGATAAAGAAAAATAATCCTAAAATCTAAAGGGAACGGTTATCTACCAAAAAAAGAAATGTACAAGTCTACTTTTAGGCCACGATTCGATGAATGATTACTTTTCCCATCCCTCATTTCTTGGTCATTCACCTGTTCCAGCACTCTCGAAAAAAGAGCGTGATGAAATAGTTTGACCATAGCGTGACTCAATTAATTTTTTTTTTACGAACTGACATCTCAGCGTAATTCTAAATTTATTGATAAAGAAAAATAATCCTAAAATCTAAAGGGAACGGTTATCTACCAAAAAAAGAAATGTACAAGTCTACTTTTAGGCCACGATTCCATGAATGATTTGGCGAAAGCAAGGGACTTTCCCGAATCAGCTTCTATGTTTCAGTGATATAATGTTTACGTGCCAGGGCAAGTTAGGCGAATTCATGCCAGCTTCAAAGTTCGCTAGCACCTTCGTCCTTGCTCTCATCAAAAAGAAGTCAACTCCATTGAATGTCTTGTACTTTTCTACACAACCTTCCCTAAAGATTTTGGCGAAGCAAAGTAAAACTGCCAAAAAATGCTTGCATGTCACTGTTGAATTATTCAACTTGGCGAAAGCAAGGGACTTCCCCGAATCGGCTTCTGTGTTTCAGTGATGTAATTTTTACGTGCCAGGGCAAGTTAGGCGAATTCATGCCAGCTTCAAAGCTCGCTAGCACCTTCGTTCTTGCTTTCATCGAAGGGGTTTTTATGCCATTAAATCGCCAGTAATTTTCTACACCAACGTTCATGAAAATTCTTGAAAATAAACAATAAACGAACAAAGATTACCCGCAAGTATTGTTTTGACCGAGCGGAGGTCTTGGGCAAGTGACCACGACAAAAAAAACGGGTATTACTAGACCCCGTCCTGACGGTGGGGTAATAAAACGGGTATTACCAAACCCCGTCCTGACGGCCGGGTAATAAAACGAAAATGACGAATGTTTTTTTTTTTTACGTCCAAGAGCGGCAAGTTGAAAGCTAATACACTATTTTCTGCTGCTCGCGGCGTAAGATTGCTCCTGTTACATGTTACCTGTCAAAGTTCTATTGTTTGAGAAAGCTGATCCCTCTTTGGCATCGATCAAAATAGAACTGATCGGACATTTAGGTGTCATTATCGACTCCGCAGAATATACATTTTCCTTTTTTTCTCGAAGTCAAATTTTGGTGAGTCGGACGTACGTTTTTAACTACAGGTGGACAGCCGCCTGACCAATTTAGCTGAAATTTGGCCAGATTGTTGCCAGATAGTTTTTCTCCAAAATGTGTTTGCGAATTTTAGTCCCTCTTTTGTTTTAAAGCTAGACCTTTCTTCCACGCGAAGTGCTAATTTATTTGTCGTCTCTGACTTCATTAGCCTGCTCACAGACGCCTCCCTGGTCGATTTCGTGGAGAAAAATAAGAAAAACCTCTGAGACCAGGGGGACCCCTCCTATTTCCTTGCCAAAGATCTGAGACACGGTTTTTTAGCCATAGGTGTCAAGACAAGAATGTAGTCTTAATTGCTTTGTTTTCTTTGTTTCTGGAGCGAGCGGAACTGATCTACGAAGACATGTATGCGTGAAAAAACCTTCCCATTTTCCGAACGTGTTAAACTTCTGCCACTTTTGGAACATAAAGTCATTTTCTGGAATTATTAAGCTGCCCCCAAAAAAATTGTTTATAGGGTTTTTTTTATAAAAACAACAAAAACTAAAGCGATCGCGCGCAAACGGTCTCGAAGGGTGGCTGATACCTTTTCAAATTTAATAATTAGCAATTATTGTACTAATACTTTGGAGGCGAGATTTTCGCTCTTTGAAACAACTTTTGGTAGATAACGGTGGGCAGTGACGACATCCGGTGTTCGGACTCTGGTTCCCTTGCCGGCGATTTTTCAACACATGTAGTATTACCTAATAATGAACGTTTCGTAACGGTAAAAGATTATGTTCAGTTTCCGTTTGCCTAAAAGGCAAAACGTACATCCTAGAAGCAAAAGGAAATGACCTAACCTTCTTGAAGAACGATAATTGACTTCGTCACGTGTTCCCAGATGTGCGTTTTTATAGGATCCGCACGTTTCGGTGTGTTTATGTCAAGCTAGCTGAGCTAAAATCGCTCAAAAAAGTTCCTAAAAGTATCGTAAGGAACAGTTTTCTACAGTTTGAAAAAATTCAAAAACATCCAAGCTACGACAACATTATGACGCGTAAAATCTTCTAGGGGAATCAAACGAGCAATGGCTACTGATAACTGTGACATCAATTAACTTTCGGCTCGATGACAGTTTATTTTTATCCACCCTGATACTTTTCCTCTGGTTCGCACGATCCACAGTTCGAATTCAGAGTAAAACCAAGCGTTACTCGAAGCGGTGGTGGAAATCGTATTTGCAAGCCCGACGTTATTTGACGGCTTAAACTAACAGAATTAACTTCTGCAACTTATCAAGCACCTTAACTCGCTCAAAAAAAAATCTACAAATGACATATTTTACTCCATACTCTACAATTGAGCTTTTAATGTAGCCGAAGCCACTGCGTTATTAAATATATGCTGTATATGAAAACGTGAGTCTATTTTCAGTTGTTGTTTTAGCTCCTTTTGATAACATAAACAGGAGTCCGTCATTTCCGCGCGATAATCCTTTTGTTTCGCCTCATGATGAAAGTTTGAGGACCGCGCATAGAACAAGAATATTGGTTACAGTTTGTTTGTTAGAGTACAACTGTACATGTACATTTTATTAGCAAGAAGATTGATCTCTCACTATCGGCTATGTATTCGTGCTTTGAAAAGCACAAGAGGAAAGGCCAACAAACGTGTACAAAACCTCAATCAAAACAAAGCACAGATGGGCAGTGCCAGTAGATGTCGAAGTTCTCGCAGCGTGTACGAAGCGGCACAGCCATAAAACGTTTTGGTCATCAACAGGATGTGGCACGACCAAACACACACTAATTCAAGTGCGCGCACATCTATTAATCTGCAGCGAATGTGTTCCCCCTTGCAGGAATTGAGAGGCACAATAACTTGTTTTTAGGCCA
>OZ034971.1:10258078-10330578 GCA_964030785.1 Siderastrea siderea | reverse complement strand
ATTACGTTGTAGTAACGTCAGTTTTAGTTGAGTCTTAGTGCGGTGCTGTTCAGCTGTTTTGTTAGCTCGTCTGTCGGCAATAGTCAGTATAGTGTCGAGTAAGTCAGTCGGTATGAATTGTCGAAGTTTGTCAAGTCGTTGTTGTAGTTTGTCTTTGTAGTAGTTAAGTTTTCTGTGACAGTCGTTAATCTGCGCTCGGACCAGTCGTCGGCATGTGGCTTTGACGATCTGTATGGCCTCTTGTGTGTTCAACGGGGACTTAAGTTGAAGTCCAGCCGACAGACGAGCTAACAAAACAGCTGAACAGTACCGCACTAAGACTCAACTAAAACTGACGCGACTGCAACGTACTAAAGACAAAAAACGACAAAAACCAGACGACAACTGGGTCAGGAATATTTCTTCCCGCCCCTTAGACAAGACTGAAACACAGGTACTCTCTTACGGACTCAAACACTCAGTGACGCCTAAACGTATACCAACCGAGGCCATTATATCCAGTGTTGAGGCGGTTCTTTCCCGTCAGAGGGAGCTTTCAGAATCAGCCAAGGATAACATCAGAAGTAGAATAGCTTCTACTATACAATCAGCCTCTCTACCTGACAGTAACTTGATTAAAGACGAACGACAAGCACTAAAACGACTGAAAACCGACGAAAACATTGTCATACTCCCCGCTGACAAAGGACGAGTGACTGTTGTTATGGACAAGACAGACTATTACGACAAAATGGACGCACTTGTTAACGACAAACAGACCTACCAAGTACTTAAACGAGACCCGACGCCAGCACTTCAACGCAAACTTAACAGCAAACTACTTGACCTCAAGAAAACTGACGCTATTGACATTCAACGCTACAACAGACTGAGGTGTCGTGTACCACAACCACCGAAACTTTACGGACTACCGAAACTGCACAAACCTAACATACCCATGCGACCCATAGTCTCATTCTGTGGGGTCCCCGACTTACCAACTGTCCAAATACTTGACTACCGTACTGAAACCTTTGACCGACGAATCACGACACAAACTACAGTCGACTGAGAACTTTATTGACGCAATCAAGACAGTACAAGTACCTGACGACTACAACCTAGTGTCTTTTGATGTGAAATCACTGTTCACCAGTATTCCACTTCAACTGGCTCTAGACTGCACTGAGACCGCCATCAACAACTCTACTATTGAACTACCGCTACCTACAGACGACTTAATGGACTTACTGAACCTTTGTCTTACTTCTACGTATTTTCAGTACAACGGCAAGCACTACAAACAGTTGCACGGAACAGCTATGGGCTCACCAGTTTCCGTTGTTGTTGCAGAAATCGTTATGCAAAACATCGAGGAACGAGCCCTCGCAACTTACAAACGAACACTACCACTCTGGCTACGTTACGTTGACGATACCTTTACAGCCGTACACAAAGACGAAATCGACGATTTTCACGAACACCTCAACGGACAAAACGCCGACATACAGTTTACTAAGGAGCTCGAGGAAAATGGTAAAATACCTTTTCTAGACTGCTTAGTTACCCGCGACAATAACGAATTACGGACGTACCGACACACATACCGACAGACTACTCGACCAATCATCTAACAACCCAACTTCTCACAAAGCTACGACTATACGGACCCTGACAAGACGCGCGCAACTAGTTTGTGACTCACCTGACAGCTTAACGGACGAAAACAAGTACTTAGACAACGTTTTCAACAAGAACAATTACAACCGGGACTTTATTAGACACAACACTTACAGAAACTCCGAACCAAACGCTACGAACACTAACGCGACACCTGTCACTACTGCAACCATACCTTACATCAAAGGGACTTCTGAAACTATCGCACGAATCCTACAACCTTACAACATCCGCGTTGCTCACAAACCTATCACTACTTTACGACAGCTACTGACGAACGTTAAAGACAAAGACGAACCGAGCGACAGACGGGGAGCAGTCTACAAAATCAAATGCTGCGACTGCCAGGCCACTTACATTGGTGAGACCGGCAGAAATCTGAACGTCCGACTGACTGAACACAAACGAGCGACTAGAAATGGTGATATCAACAATCACATTGCTGAGCACCATTTAAAAACATTCAGAATCGACTGGGACTCTGCTGAATGCGTTACCTACAGTACGGACTACTATCAACGAATTACTCTGGAAAGCTGGTTTACTAACTTAGAACAAACACCACTGAACCGTTGCCAACAGCTACCTGCACCTTACAAACGGCTGATTGCCGACAATAACAAGACAGACAAACAATAGACAAACCGACTTATTTGACTAACAATAGACCAACGGACATTTGACTAACAAAAGACGGATCGAAACGCAACAATCACGTTTACAGTCTTCACAGCCAATAACAACACGGCTTAACTGACAGACGACCAATAACATCACGAGATCGTCGACCAATCAGGACAACGACCAGAGACTTATAACATCTACTGACGATTCACAGTTCACTTGACTCTGATGATGACTTCCGCTCAGGTTGTCGAAACGTCAGTCAATGTCACCTCAAACAGTCCTTCTCAGGACTTTACTCACCTGGACGATCACAATTTACCGAATTATGATATGACTCCTGGGTTCAAACCATTTACATGATTACATTAATTCATAATCAAAATATTCATTACCGTCAGTAGACGTTTTGAGAGCTATTTTATAAACAAATTGATAAGAATCATCTTCTACATCTTCAGCAAGGCGTTTAGGGGCCCATACAAGAAATTCATCTCCATTTTTTGTTTTTAAAGTTAAAATAGCTGAAATCCTAAATTTACTTTCCCGGTGTTGAAACTTTTTTAATTTTGTATACATCGTCTGAAATATTTCTCCATTTAAAGATTTCTCTTCTTTTAAAACTTTCTTTAGTTGGCCATTCTTCTGAGATCTCTTGTTGATCTGAATATACATCTTCTTTTAGCCAGTCTTGCGAGATTTCTTGTTGATTTATAAGTACATCTTCTGTTGGTAAGTCTTGTGAGATCGTTTGTTGATCTGTACAGACATCTATGTTAAGATGTATTGAATATACATTTGTTTAATAGGGTGTTCTTC
The DNA here is from genome assembly GCA_964030785.1 of Siderastrea siderea. Taxonomy (NCBI): domain Eukaryota; kingdom Metazoa; phylum Cnidaria; class Anthozoa; order Scleractinia; family Rhizangiidae; genus Siderastrea; species Siderastrea siderea. The sequence continues at coordinate 10,327,476 of OZ034971.1, read as the reverse complement.
ACAACACATACCAAAAGATGTCGGAAATCCCGAATTGTATCGCAAATCGTATTATGGAACCACATCTTGGCCTGAAATTGGGTAGCCATCTTCATTACGAGTTGGTAACAATATTTTTGAAACACACTCACGAGTAATGAATCTTATTTGTTTAATTTCGGGCGGTGAAAGAAGTTCAAAAATAACCAAATAACAAATAGCTTGCAAAGTTGCAACCATTTTGTAAGCGTATATAATTACTTTGAAAATCTACAACGGAGCGAATGTTTTTTCATACTTTTTAGAAATAGATGGCGGAATCTCCATACAATGATCAGTGACGAAATTATCTATCATTTTCAATCTATCAAGAAGAACTTTTTCGTCGAAAGCTTCGCCTCTGAGGTAAAAGCCAATCTCATCAAGGATTTTTTGGTATTCGATACGGGCAAAATTTGCTTGTTCTGTTTTCTTATCGTATTTCTTAAGGCTTGCCACTGCTTTTAAAATAAGACCGACCCCTGTTAAAGTTGCAATGACAACAGGGTTCAACGTAATTCCTCCGGCTACTGCGGCACTAATAATTAATTTGCCAGCCGAAAGATTACAAACAAAATTTTTTCTTCGAAAACCGCGGTACAACTTTTCATAGCCATAATGTTTCTTGTGGTAATAAGCATAAAAATCTTTCATTTTTTTAACTTTCTCTTTAGAAAGTGTTTGGTCGATATGGTTGAATTCGAAAATGTCCCGCATTGTGTTATATATAATGAATGAAAAAAATGTTTGTGATACTATATATATTCAAGCAACAAAAAGATTTTTTCATCTTTCGCAGGTGAATTCAGGTCTATGAGCTATGTACAACAATACTTAAACAATTTGATTAATAGAAATTGTCTGTGTTTTAGTTGTTTCGGTTGAATGAAAAATTTTTCCAACATGTGATGATGAGGGGGTTGTATGCTTTATCTGTAAGGAAATAGGTGTATATTCTCGTTTTTGGCTTGAATATATTAATTTAATTTTTTTTTAAATTATTCTGATTCATAATTATTTCATCACAACCATTTAATAAAAATCTAAAACCCTGTTTCGTATCTACAAAACCATTTATGCGATGAACGGAACCACTCAAATTATGACCGTTTAAAGACAAATTTGCATTACCATTTGTCCATTTTCAATAACAAAAGCGGTGTCATAGACACTTGGATCAACATTTGAAATTGTTTCTTCTACACCATAAACCATGAGATGACCAATTATCAATGATGGATTACGGACCGTACCGTGCAGATCGAGATATATGTATTGTGGGGGTGAGCTATCACTATGAAATCAAAACCCATTAAAATCTTGTGAATTTTTTAATGGCAATTTCACAAGGTTTTCAGTAGTATTTCACAGGTTTTTCATGGCAAAAATTAAGGGTATTTCCATGGGTTTTATCCCATGAAAAAACCATTAAAAAGGCCATGAAAATCCTCTTAAAACTTCACCGTTCATGGCCCATGAAAAGTCAAAAGTTTGTATCAGGTCATTAAAAACGCATGAAAATGCCATTAAATTTTAATGGGCCATTAATTGTACTTTAATGGGATTTTCATGGTCTTGGATACAAGCCATGAAACTAACCACTGGAATTTCATGGCACAGGAATTCATGGAGTTTTAATGGTCTAACAATTTCATGGCCCATGAAAACCCTGTGAACGGGGGAATTTTTAATGGTCCATGAAAATTTTCTTTGTTATTTCATGGCCTTTCACAGCATTTTCATGGTCCATGAAATGTGAGTCCCTGTTATTTTCATGGGTTAAACAATGACCACTGTGTACCATGAAAATTCCATGAAATTTGGTTCCCTTTTATTTCCATGGTGTAAATGATAACTGCTCTGTGCCATGAAAATTCTTTTAAGAGTCCATTAAACAAGATAATAAACTCACCAAAATCCTGTGAACTTTCATTGCCCATCTGCCCAGGCACAGAAGATGGAATGTGTTGTTTACAGGTATATCATTGTACAAACAACTGAAACATCAATCTGCTCCTCATGATCATAATAATAAATGTTTTTATTGAACCCACCTTGGTGACATATTTTCTTACAAATTTCATATTGTGAAGATGTATGCTCTGCATTAGAAAATATATTATAAAAAACGTCCGATTCTCTATTTCAGTCTTGTAAAATGAATAAACTTTGCTATCATACAATTCTTACTCAAAATCATGTAATGTTGGACTTAAGTTGTAATATCATTAGATCTACAGCGATTTGTTTAATGATCACGTATGTATTTTGATTTCTAAACAGTGACATTTCATTCCTAGTTACTTGCCATCCCCAACCAGTTGAAGATAAGCAATGCAGAAAATCATTTAATATTCTGGTTTATAATGCAGTGTTGCGTGTCAAACACTGAAAGGTTTTCATTCAGTTACATATTTACTATAACATAACAGCTAGAACCTTTCTCAAAATATGACCTAACAATAATTGTATTAAATGGATTCCTTAAAATGGAAGAATGTCCAATAATTAAAATACAATTAAAAAGATAGAGTCTTAACATATTTTCCGAACAAGGTTATTTTTCCTTGTCCAAAAAGGCAAACCTGCAAAACTTGCAGCATTGGGTACATTACGATGTTTACATTTTGTAAGGCTTATATTGAATGAATTGAATGAAGGAATAATCATTTTCTGATCAAAAAAGATTTTGTCCCTGCAAATCATTTGATGTTTTCGACAACGATTGCTTTATAAGAATCGATCATTTAAAAGTCTTACATCTACAAAATTAGCTGTGTTCTGTACTTAGTAGTAAATTTTAAGCAACTTAGCTTATTAAAAGCCTTCATTATTGACTTGTTATTCCTCTGAAGCTGTTCAAGTCTCAGTCTCTCACAAGAACATGAAGCTGAATGCAGTCAATATACCTACAACAAAGCATTGAGTGGTCATTGATAGCAATTCTTTTTGAGTCTGTAAAACCAATTCATTTTATAATTTAGTATACCCATTCGAAGGTTATAACCCGAACTCAAATCCTGTTATTCCTGAATTAAGTTACTTTACACAGTTTAAAGAGCTGCACACAACTCCCATAAAAAGTCTCTAAATTTACATTAAGAGCCTGAGTCAACTACTGACTCTTCAAGCACATGGTCGATCCTCACTCGAAAAATCATCAATTTTGAAGCCATTCTTTAAACAATGTCATTTGCCTTTAACTTACCTCCTTCTAAAGAAGCATATTAAGTGTAGTTGATCCAATTCTGTTTCTCTGATGCATCATTTTGGCTGAAAAGATGAGGTATACACAGCTAACTAGCTGAACATTCTGACATGGCGCCCAAAACCGAAATCAACGGTCACTCTCTGAGCCCGCAGTAGTCCGGCTGCTGACCAAAATAGCTCATTTGTTCCCAGGCTCCTCAGATGCGTGTCCAACATGGCGGCTCTAGGAAATCTCATGCTGCAAACAAGCTCCGCTTTTCTTTCCGATTTTAAAAGCTAGCATGATGCCAGACAATGATAAAAAATCATTTGCTGATTTTTCTGGTGACTTAAAACAGTTTGCTCCTCGCAAAAGTTCGAAGTCCGGCTTGTCATTCTGAAAAATGTATTATGAAGCGAGCTGATCGAAGTTACTTCACACAAGTGAGCCATACACGTGTTGTCACGGATTACAACCTTCAGATAATCAAGGTAAACTGCTTTCTTTGAGTACAGGAGTTTTAGTATACAAAACGTAGTCCTCCATTTTCACATATTTCTAGCAGAAAACGAAATGACTCTAAATTAATAGACTCTTTATCTTTTAAAGCTTCTCTTTAACTCAATCTGAAAGCAGTCTTTTATAATATATATATTAACAGTTAACAGCAGTTAATTGTGCTCGATGCGCGTCAAGGCAATGTTAAAGAACACTTTTAATGAAGGAATTTTAAGCCTATGAAAGATTCAAAACTGGCTGCAAGAAAAGGCTTCCACTGAGGAAACAAAACAACACAGTTCTGAAGTCCAACACGGTAACCACTACAATACTGCGCCTTCTCTCCTTGAGCACAGTGATAACTGACTGAAATTCCAGTGTGGTTGAGCCTGGCTTAAAGCTTGGATTAAAAGACAAATTGTTATACACACATATGGTTATACACAAATGGAATATACACATATTCACACGTGTATATATTTTGTATGTTACTTGACTTCTTTCGTTTCATTAATGTAAAGCACTACCCGCCCAGACTAGCCATCGCTATTCGCGGGATAGTGTTACCCTTTTATTATAATTATGACAAAATTATGACCAATAAACTTTGTGAACTTCACCAATTCAAGCAATTCTACAAAGGCATTTAAAAACTCGCAAGTAATATTTTAACGAGGAATGAACTTCAAATAGTGATGGACTTCATATTGAAATAGTATATGTTATCACAAGAATCAGAGCTGGTGCAGTGTTGTGCTTGACTAATGATTTGTTATTAAATGGACTTGAAAAGCAAGGAAAACAGAAAAACAAAAAATGTGTAAGTCAAAATTCCCCTTTGATTTGTTTCTGCTGTATAAACTAGTTGTGTGCTTACTTTCTGTGTGGATCCTTGTGAAATTAAAATTGTTGTTTCATGTTTTGTAGGTTAATGTACCTTACCCTAATTTTCATGACCTGTAATTCATGGATAATTCATGGGCGCAATGAAAATTTCATGCCCCATGAAATCAACTTTGGTGTGGTCCAAGATTTTCATGGCCATAAAAGATGTTTTCATGGGTCATCAATTAAATCACGTAATATTTCATGGAATTTTCATGGGCATGAAAGATTTTTCATGGGTCATGAATTAAGTCAGATAATATTTAATGGAATTTTCATGGGCTTGACAAAGGCCATGAAATGGGGAATCTCCATTTTCATGACCATGAAAAATGGGTTCATGGGTTTTTAACAAGCTTTTAATGGCATTTTCATTAAACTGCAATTGGTAGTGTATTTCATCTGTGAAAATGGATAACTGTTTTGGTGTACTTTTCGAATGTTTTGGTTGTATGATTAGAAATTGAAATCGTCGTAGCTTGTGGTGTTACACTCACCTCATTCATTTCTGTTGGAAACCATTCAACAACCATAGTGTAATAACCGACCGTAAGTTTATATAGGTTAAAACCGAGGCGTGACCGGTACTGGTTGGGTGAGCCTTTTTCAAACAGGAGTTGAGAAAGTAAGCTTTTTTATTTATTTGATTTGGAGACCCGGGAAAATCTCTGATGCCCAAAACCTCAATATTATTTTCACTCGAAGATTCATCAGCATCTTCCAACAAGTATCTGAAGGCGTCCTTTTGATTTGTCGAGCTAGTGATATGGGATTCATGAATTGATTGAGCGACAAGATCTCTCATAGATGTTATTTCACTTTGCATAAAATCAACATTAACTGCGGATTTCGAATCTTTGTAATCGGTTTGTAAGTTAAGAATTTTATTATTATTTAAATTTAAGTCTCCAGTCATACTGTTAGTGCCGTCAAATCTGAGAAACTTTTTGTTTGTTATGTCATCAATTCTGTTGTTAACAAACTCGACACATGCGGCGTCTCTTAGGTTTGATGGAAGATTAAGATTGATAATCGAATTATTTTTCATATCAATATCAACTTCTTTATCCAGTTTTTTTACAAGCTGATTATCAACATACTTTTTGTTTGTGGCTTGATCTACCTGTTCTGAGTCTTTTACGTTGTAAATTGTGTTATTATTCATATCAATGCTTGCTTCCATTTTCCCGCCTTCCTTTTTTGAAAGAAAGATATTTCTCGTGTCCTGATAGTTTATTACTTTTAAAAGATCACCGTGGATAGGATAAGGATTGCTTTTCAATCGTAAAATATCGTACTTATTTTTCATGTCAATATCAGCAAAACCGCTATTACCCTGAGGCCCAGGATCACCTTTGTCGCCTTTTGGACCTTGCGGACCTGGTGGACCTTGTTGTCTTTGAGGCCCAGATTCACCTTTATCACCTTTATCACCCTGTGGTCCTTGTACTCCTTGACCTTTAGGCCCAGGATCACCTTTATCACCTTTTTGACCCTGTGGTCCTTGAGGACCAATCGGACCTTGTTGTCCCGTGTCACCTTTTTCACCCCTTGGTCCATAAGGACCTTGTGGTCCTATTGGTCCTTTATCACCCTTCGGCCCAGGAGGACCCTCAGGACCAGGAGGGCCCACTTTTGCATTTTCACTCATCGTTTGGCTAGTTCCACCTATTTGGCTGTTAATATACCCCATTATATATCTTCATCAAAATTTTTTTTCATTAATTTTCGGGGCTTGTCATAGTAAAAGAAAGAATATTTTTTTATCGGTGGCGCGATCTAAAGTGTCATGATCCACACCTATCTCGTCTGCAATCCGTTTGTTTTCTCTTGGAAGAAATCTGAAAATACAAAAATGGCTGCAGTTATCACGAATGTTTTTCGGCACCTTGTAGAAGGTTTGAGTGAGATAAATAACGCAGCAGTTTCTGTGCCGCCCGTTGATAAAATAATTAATGATGCTGTTTTGGTTGCTTTCACAAACAAGATCATCAAAAACAACTATTTTTTGGTTGTCCACTGGAAGCTCTTCTAGTGGAATGATTTCATCACCGTAAGCCTCGATGACCTCATAACCAACCTTGGGGTTGATTCGTTCAGCAAAATCCTGCAAAAGAGATTGATATTTATTCTGGTGCAGGTTTTTTGAAAAGAGGTAAATTTTATCAAACTCTAACAACTCATAAAGCATATGCAGTAATATGTTTGTTTTGCCAGAATTACTGGGTCCACAAATTAACATCCGGAAAACATCTGAAGCATACAAGGGTGACCTTCCTTGTAGTTACTCTTGAAAAAACCTGGGTCAATTTGGAATTTTTTCGCTTCTATATATTCACGCTGGAAATATGTCAGTAAAAAATGGCAACAATTGGCTGAAAAAAAAACGGTGTTAGATAAACAAACAGAAGAAATTCACCAAAAATTTAGAATGGATAAAATAAACAAAGAGTTTGGTCAGCTTTCAGGAGAAGAGCTTTTTATACCAATCACAAAAAGGCTTGATGAAAAGAGCAGCACCACTGCAGAAGAAGAAAAAGAAGAAAAAGAAGAAAATGAAGAAGAAGAAGAAGAAAAAGAAGAAGAAGAAGAAGAAGAAGAAGAAGAGCAGGAAGTTCCTGATGCACCAAAAACAACACCACTACCACCCCATATCAAGAATTTGATGATCTTCCATTACCACCTCCATCTTTGATGGAAGAAACTGTTATGCCGGGATCTTCCAAAGATGAAACAAGGGAAGAGACATCAAAGCGGCTTAGAAATGTTAAAAGTATTCTTGCTAAATATGGAAGTGATCCAACTTACAAAGTAAAAAGTAAAGAATCTAAATACTATGGATATAATGTGGGAGAACTAGAAGCTGAGGCATTTAAACTCGAAACAATAAGGCACATCAAGAACATGCAGAAAAGTTACTTAAAAGGACACAACCTTTATCGAAACAATTACAAGAAAAAAAAGCAAAATTAAAACAACTTAAAAAACAAGAAAAAAGAGAAACTACTCAAACTCCTTTTGAAAAAGCTGTCATGAGCCGAAGACCTGTTTTTGAACTTTCTGACAATGAAGATGACTTTTCTGAACAGGATTGGGAAACCGAAGGAAGTAGCCTCTCTGATGAAGCTGAAAAATTGATCAATTAACTTCATTTGAGCTTAGGATCGATAAAAGCAGCTCAATAAAACTAAATAATCAGGTATTTTATCTGCTTGATTCACTGGTTGAACTCGGTATAATAAATGACAAGGAAAAGAAAAAAATTATTTCTAATTATATAAAACAATAATAATGAGCTTTGATATACTGCTTGACTCGAGCCTCGCAAAACTACAAATAGATGGAGAACGGAATGTTTCACATGATTTTACAGTGAATTTTTATCCACCGATCGAATTAGGTTCAGGAAACTATAAAGCCGCGTTAAACAGACTTATCACAATGAGTTACTCATGGAATAACATCGATGCTTTGTACAATAACAACAAAATTCGCTGGAGAAAGAAAAGTAAAGAGTGGAAGACCTTAACTTTTCCGAACGGAATGTATGATTACAAAAGAATTAAGACAGTGCTTTCATTTTCAATCTGTATTTCGATCTGTCAATTTACAGGGTTGTGGTTTTGATACATAACGATTATGAACTTGACTTGTCTCAAGGAAATTTCTATGAATTGCTTGGTTATGGTAAAAATATCTTGAGTGGAGATGTTGTCGGAAGAAAAATTCCAAATATCACAAGAGGTGTTGATTGGGTGTATTTGCACTGCGATCTTATCACACGCCGAACAAACAATCTTCCAAGCGATGTGTTATACAGTTTCTCAACATCAGGGCTTCAGGTTAGCTATCCGTTTCAAAAAGCATCTCCAGAAATCGCGGACATTAGAGCCCGCGCCTTTTCGGGCGTCCTACATAGACAGCTCTTTTAAATGATGCATACCGCTGATCGAAGCGGTATAGTTTGGGCTCATATTTCATGATGGTGCACGATGCAATAAGTCCCATATAAAAACCATATAAAAACCACTGACCAAACTAAGTCGCTTAATATTCGAATGTACTGAAATTTAGCTTTCGAAGGATGGCTTTTGTAGGGTATTTGAAACCGGTTCGGCCGAAATATCGCAGTTCCAAGAAAGTGGATTTTTGGACTTTAGCGAGGACTTTCAAATGTATGGCCGAATGCAATTTTTTCGTGGTTTTCAAGTGCAAAAAGTAAACATCAAAATCAATCTGTTGGAGCTGAAAATCGTAAGGTTAGTTTGTTCCATGTATAGTTTTAGTGAATCCACTTGCACATTTTTTCGATCCCATTATGTTTACCCGTAATCGCTGTTTATAAACTATGAGTTTTCGGTTTTTCGATGAAATCCCCCTCCACGCCTTATATTTTTTGGCCGCTAAACTGCTCACAGAAAACCGTAAAAAGTAAACATAAAATTCGAAGTATCCACCTTATTTTTTGTACTATATCTTTCTTGATAGACCAGTTTACCATGAACCGGTTGCACATTTATACTTAAACAAATTGATCGAGAGATATTTCTCGAAATTTTTTAATCTCCATACATTTCTTTGTTGTTGTTGCGTTCCCTTCGATGGTCAATTTACCGCAGGATTTGTTGACCGTGGGCTCAAATGTCTGCGATTTCTGGATATGAACCGCTTCGACTTGAGTGGCAACCTGTGAATAAAAGTTATATTGATAAAATAAGGGTTTGGGTAACAGACGGAAGAAACAATATTCTGGATCTCAACGGGACAGACATTGCCATCAGCTTAATGATTGAAAAAGAGTAAGGATTTTGTTGGTATAAATATACAGTTATGAATCATCCGAGCGAGTGGGCAAGATTCTTTGACGAAAACACCGGAAGTTATCGATATAAACACAAAGGGTCGGGTGTGATCCGTGACACCCTCATGACCATCGGTAAAGTATTCAAAGAAAACTGCCGAAAAAGCCACAAAAACAATCGCTGAAAAAGCGGGTCAGAAAATTGGTGAACTTGCTGTTGAAAAAGGTTCGAAACAAATACGAAAAATACTGAAGAGCGAAAGCAAAAACCGTTGTCTCAGGATGTAAAAAAGAAAGTTGCAAATATTTTGCAAATCCAAAAACCAAAACAATCAGAAGACGTCTATATAAAATTAAACCGAATTTTGGCAAACGAAATTTGATGAAAAAAATTTTTTTTCTATTTATATAAACTCTTATCAACATGTTCAGAACTCAACCGTACCTCGAAAAATCTGAATATATTCAAATCAACTTAGACACCCCGATAACCTTGCCTGGGAATAACCAAGCTCAAACCAAGTCGGGCTACAAATTCACCTTAATAGACGGAGACAATTTTTATGACTGGTATAACGCTTATTTCCGCGTCGATTTTAAGTTTGAAGCTAAAGCAAACGGAGCCAACATTGGTGCTGACACTCAATCAGCTCCGATCAACGGTTCTTTCTCATTGATTAAGAATTTAACCCTTAAATCAGCGGGGAAAAAACTGTACGAGGCAAATAATATCCACAAAGGTATTTTCATCCAAAATCTGCTTGAATTTTCGGACGATTTTTCAAGAAGCGTGGCAAAAAACCAGTTTTGGTATCTTGACTCTGAAGCCACCACAGCAACTGATAATAATGCGACGAACCTTGGAATGCGAGAAAGAGCGCTTCTATCACATGAAGGTGAGATGGTTAAGACCATTATCCCCTTGAACAGATACTCTTTCTTCGAAGGTCTTTCCGATAAATTGCTGCCACCGTTAAAACTTGAGTTTGAAGTTGCTCTGCAAGAAGATGAAGAAATGATTTTCCAAAACGATGGAACAGCTCGAAGAATTGTTGTCCGTAAATTTGAGTTGTGGGTCCCACAATTACATTTCACTGGTAAAGGACAGACCCTGGCCAATGAAAATTTCTTGAAGCCAACCAAATGGAAATATCTGCAAGAAACTTTGCATAGCAGCAACGCCCTAAGGGATGCAAATGGTGTGTTTTCGATTTCATCTGGGGTAAAAGACCCCAAACATGTTTTTGTATTCTTACAACAAACTCGGAAACAAAATGCTTATACACAAAACCCTTACATCTTTGACACATTTGATATCGATGGTGATGCCTCAGCAAGATTGGACACTTGCCGCCTCAAATACGGCACACAATTTTACCCTGAGCTTGAATACGACCATGATTTCAAAATAAGAATTTTGAACGATTTGATCAATTTCAGATACAGAAAGAACGACTACAACACCGGTGTTCAGCTGCAGCTTGCCAATTTTGAGAAGCTATACCCAATTATCTACTTTGATCTGAGAAATACCAAAGAAAGTATGACAGGCGTTTCAAAAAAGCTCGAATTTCATTACAGACTTAATGAAGCCGCTAATGTTCAAAACTACAGTATCTTCGCCTTTGTTTTGAATGAAGAAGAATTTGTGCTGAAGCAAATTGGTAATGAGCTTGTTGTTTAGAAAAAAAAATTCTGAATATAATATACACACAAGATGAGCACAACTTATCATCCATATGAAATCGCACTGACTGATGGTCAGAAAAAGAAACTTTAAAAAGCTTATGTTTCGAAGACAGCTGTTACTCTGAGAGTTAAACCGGGCCAAATTGGGCGCGGTGACGAACTCCTTCTCACTGCTACTCAAATCTCACGACTAAAGAAAACCGCAGCGGCAGGAAAAGGAATAGAAATAAAATTAAGCCAGACCCAGATTCAAAATACTGCGCAGCGTGGTGGAAGTTTGTTTTCTGCAATGCTAGGTTTGGCACGACCTTTGATAAAGCCAGCCCTTGGGGCATTAGCAAGTATAGGTTTGAGTTTTGGCGCTGAAAAGGTGGTGAAAAAAATATTCGGAAAGGGTTTTGGGCCGAAGGAAATTGAGCTTTATAAACTTGTGCAGCAAATGACTCCTACTCAGAAAAAGGCTGCAGAGCAATAGCTTGTTGGAAAAGGTTTAGTAAAAGGAGGCGGCGCACAATACGGCGGCTTCCTTGGTATGTTGGCGTCTATCGGAGTACCTTTAGCCCTTGATTTAGTCCGAAAAATAATCGGAAAAGGTATGTAAAGTCAACCACCACGCTCACGACAACGACGAGCACCTCCTCTACCGCCACCTCCTAAAGGTAAAGGAATGCAAATTCAACCTCCACCTTTTTTTGGAACTTGGGATGATTATTATTTGAAAAAAAAAACTGAAATTTGAAGATAAACCTCTTTCCAACATTGACTTGAGAAAATGGTGCAACTTTTTACGAATTCCAATAAAAGGTATTTTTAGCAGAAATGAAACAAAACCCTTGTTTCATTCTCCATGTATTATATATGTCAACTTGGATGATTTAGGAAGTTTGGGAACTCATTGGGTGTGTTGTTGGCGTGCCAAAAATGGTACGTACGAGTATTTTGATTCATTTGGTTTTCCACCACCTTTAGAATGGGAACAAGAAATGTCAGTACACGGGATGACACATTTTTTCAGAAATGATAACCAAATTCAATTGGAAGAAAGTGTGAGATGTGGTTATTACTGCCTTCTCTTTTTAAATGAAAGAAATAAAGGAACAAGTTTTGCCGATATTTTGAAAATGTTCTCCAACAATTTACTTGAAAACGAAGAAATGGTGAAAAATTATTTTTCATAAAATATATATACAATGGAAGTGTACTGTGTGAAAGAAAAGCGGAACACGCCCAATGTGCAGGGAAGTGAAAAGATTGTAATCACAAAGAACAATCGAAAACTCTTAAAGGTAAAATGCGCTAGTTGCGGAATAACGAAAACACGTTTAATGCCGGGAAACTAGGTGAGCCCTCCCACGCGGAGGGCAGTGGAATATTCGACGACGTTGCTATGGCAGTTGGTGATCTTGCTATTACAAAAGGAATCCCATATCTTGCGAAAAAAAGTGTTGAAGCTGGAAGATATTACGTTTCTGAAGCAATGAGAGACCCAAAACTGCAAAATAAAGCAATAAATTATACGCTGAACAAAGCCCGCCCAGTCATTGAAAAGTTTGGTAGTGAAATGTTAGATCAACTTTCAACAAATGTTCGACCAAACCAACGTTACAAAACTGACAGACCTGATTTGGATGGGGCTGGGTTTGATATACATAAAGCAATTGGAAAACTTCCCAAACCAAAGAAGGGTTGGACTTTACCGGGGCATAATTATACAGGGCCATACAATCCTCTTGAAAAGCAGGTGAACTATGATCCAGAAACTGGAGACATTTTGGAAATATATCAGAAACCGACACGTGTAACAGATGCGATGCTATGCAACATGATGTTGATTATGATGTTTGTTCCAACCGTGAAAAAAATACGGTGAAAATCTCAAAAAATGCAAACACAAAGCGGATAAAAAAATGGTGAAGGCTCTTGACGCAATTCCTTACAAACAAAAGCAGTGGGGCCATGCGGCTGCAAGAAATGCAATCAATGCTAAACAAAAGTTAGGGTTGGGTTTGAAACAACAAAAAGGGACTGGTGTTTTGGATAAACCATTGGAAGTAGCGAAATTTGCTGAAACTTTGACAAAAAAATGATTCCTTCCACAAAACCTGTATTCGATCGGTATTGGAAAGGTGATATTGCGAAAAATGCTTTCATGGGACCAACTGGTGTCACAAGCAAAAAATTTTGGACTCATCCAAAAAAAGGTACTGTCATGCGTTTGGTGAAAAATCCAAAAACTGGCAAATATGAAAATGTTTATGAAGAACCTTAATTGTTCGACCACCACCACTTTTCAAACTCCTGTTTTGCGCGCAGCCTGCTTGCAAAGTTTTAGGAAGCTAATTAAGGTGATGAGAAATAGATTCTATAATTTCTTTTTTGTGGGGCCAGCATTCAGAAGATACCATTTCAAAATAATTGTGCAGAAAACAGGGATAGTTCACTGACTTGCCGGTCATCTCCAGAAATTGAGCAATAACATTACCCAGAAAAGCGATCTCGCTGGAAGAAAACATTTTGTAAATGTCCCATTCCCGAAAAACATTTTTTAAATGAAAATTAGTTGTAGGAAGAGCAGTGGAACTTCTTTCCCGATTTTCTTTTTGGAAATGTTCATCATCACATTCAAACACTCTACCACATTTTGGACATTCACGACAGAACTCATTCACCACATAAACTAATTGCTCCTCGCATGACGAACAACAATCGATCCTACTTGATAATGGGTATAAGTGTAATTCATTTCTTTTTTTTTGCAACATTTCTTGAATAATTTTTTTTGACGAGATTTTCTCACCTTGCAAACAACCAAATGGATCGTCCATTTTTTTTTATTGTGTATGGTATACAATGAGCGCGCGTGTTTTCAATAAGTTGTCGAAAATTTATTACAGCCCGCAAGGGTATTGGAAATGATTTGCAGCGATTAAGAAATTAGCCCAGGCAGCGAAAGTCTCGGAGGATGTGGCTCAAAACTGATTGATGAAGCAAGCTCTTTGGCAGGTTTATTTACCAGCCCCACGGTACATTCCAAGACCGAAATTTGATGTTCCTGTTCCAAACAAAGTTCACCAAGCCGATCTTCTGTATCTCCCACACGATCGCCCACCATGCTCCCGTAAAACTTTCAAATATGCCCTCACAGTGGTAGATGTGGCCTCTTGATACAAAGAGGCCGAACCGTTGACCACAAAAGAGGCCAAAGAAGTCGCAACTGCTCTGGAACGAATTTATAGTCGTGGTCCTTTGAAGTGGCCAAAACTGCTTCAGGTCGATCCTGGTCGTGAGTTTATGGGCGCTGTTAATCAACTGCTTTCGAAACATAATGTCGAGGTTAGACGCGGCCGTGTGGATATTCACCGTGATCAAGCTATCGTTGAAAGATTCAACCGCACCCTGGATGAACGACTGTTTGGACACCAATATGGGGTTGAAATGCGCCTCCCAGACGACAAAAGATCGACTGAATGGGTGGTCCGACTGCCCGCTGTTATTTCAGCTTTGAATAAAGAAGTCACTCGACTGTCCGGTCAGAAACCCGTTGAGGCCATCAAAGAGAAAACTGTTCCATCCAAACCCTCGACCCCTTATTTGAGACCCGTTGGTGTAAACGAAAAGAAGCTCCCCTCCGGTTTAAGTGTTCGCTATCTCTATTAACCCGGCGAACTTGAAGGTGGCCGGCGAAGAGCTACCGACCCAATCTGGTCTCTGAAAGTTTACGAGATTGAAAAGATTATGATAAAACCAAATGCACCGGTTGTCTATTATTTGTTTGACGGACCAAAACGCGGGTTTGTCCACGAAGAGCTTTTGGTTGTCCCTCCAGGTACACAGCTACCACCGGCAATCTAACTATGAAACTCGATCGGTTCTGTGTGAATACCGTCTTCCAATACCCAGCGTTTGTCGTAGTAAGCGCTCAGCCCCAGCTTCTGCTGTTCGTACGTAACAATCCTCTCGTTGATCATACGAAAACCAATGTTCGTTGCCATGTCCTTGTTCCCGTCCAAAGCTGATCTGAAACGCTGCCACGTGATCTCGTTTTGTTTCTTCGACATCCCCTTTGTGCTAAACTTATTTTTTTCGCCCTCAGGTTCATTGACAAAATAACATTTTGAGCAGAGTGCAATCATTCTGCTGCCTTCACACTCGAGTTTAAAGAGCCCAGGGGTCCGACTGCTCCACTTGTCCCAAGCTAACCACTTGCTTTTTGCCTCAATTTCTGTTTACAGCTCTGGTTTGACGATGTCTTCCAACTTTTCTGCGCTGATTGCCATGTAATTGCTGTCTGTGTCCATCTGAACCAATTCGAAATCTCTTCTGTCAAAATACTTGTCAAGAAAGTCATAATAAAATTCAAGCATTGGAAGCTTTGCCAGTTGATAAACAGCTATTCCTACTTGAAATGGTGTTCTGATTGTGATCCGAGGCTTTCAGCTTTCCAGCTCATACGCCTGCCCAATCTCGTCAAGATCACTGAAATATGCGCTTCGCAAGGCTCTGTCAACTACCTTCTCGTCTTTGGTGTAAATGATGTTTGTTTGTCGCTCCAAGGCTTCGATGAGCTTCCCGTACCCACTATTTCCTAACAACTTGAACACCTCGGCCAGCAGCGCCTTGCTTTTTTCTTTATCTCCAGTTCTACGAGCTTCAGTAACTTGCTCTACAAACCATGTGAATATTTTTGTTGGTTGGTAGTCAATCGTCCGATAAACATTTGTGATCACTGCTCCATGCTCAAGATACCACCTAAGTAAAGGAGCGTATAATAAAATCTTCTTTGCAGACAATGCTCCCACTAACGTCTTTCCGTCTCCGCGGTTCCGCTTCGTGCGCTTCAGGTAATCAAGCATATGCTGCGGCACAGCTTCAATTGGCACCTCTTTGTTGTAGAAGAACGGACACATCTCCTCAAATTTTGGCCACAGGGTCTTTGGGATTTCTATGTCTACTTCCGCGAATCCGAACCATTTTCCTTCTTTTAGTCTTTGTGTTAGTATGGGAGCGGCGGTTTGGTAGTTATAGTGCACGACCCTTCCCTTTCCACAAGGCATGTCTCTAAGCATGGTTGATAAGTACAAAGCATTGGCGTAGTAACCCAAGATATTTTTGCAAAGACGGGGTTCCGCTATTCGATGAGACCTTAACTTCGTGACTCCAACTTCATGGTATCTTGTGAAAACAAGGCTCGGGCCGCCGACAACAGCTTCTTTCAGCATCTCATATTACGCTTCTTTGCCCGGGCTGTAAAGATCCGCGCCCCTCTCAACACATCCACGGAGCAAGTAATGTAAACTAACACCTGGGATACTAACAGCGTCTGTACTTGTCAAAATATCGATACCCTTATCAGTGTAGAAAGCACGCATCTTTTCCAGAGCCTCGAGGCCAGGAGCTACATCGAGATTACTGTAGTAACGCAGCCAGTCTGCGAAAGTACACATACCCTTTTCTTTGAACAGACGCTGGCACTCCTCCCATTCCTTCCGCGTGAGAACATAGCCGCCCTTCAGCTTCGAATATCAATACTCAGATTTCGGAAGTCCGCGAAAATCAAGTTTTTCAGGTGAGTCAAACCATTCATAAGGAAACCACGATTTTACAGTCTTGCATTCGTAGGCTTTCACCCATTTCTCATAGCTGGTACCCGGAGCTAAGTATTTAATGATGTCGAGAAAGCGAAAGTTTTTAGTCAAAATGAACATAATCTTGTTTCCATTTTTTGCTACTCTTACTTTACCGGTTGTGTCAGATAAACGCTCCGCGAAATGCTCTCTGATCAGGTTCAAATCGTATCGCCTGGAGTTGAACCCGAGAACTGGCACCTGGTCACACCATTCTTCAATTTTGTGGCGCTGTGTTTTTGTAAGCATCTTCACATCGTCAGGCATAAACACTGCTCTTACTTCGGCCCTGATGTTTTTCCCGCGTCTCTCCAGCTCTTCCATAAACTTGTGGACCAGCTCCTCGGGGTCTCTTTCACAGATGTGGGTAGGCTCTCTTTCAAGGGTGTCACCGATGCTCACCGAGATTGGTACGTGTGTGTTTTCGATCGTGAGCATGCCTGTCGGCTCCTTCCTCTGATTCTTATCTCCGTATGCTTCGAAGTCATACAATATAGCGTGTGGATAACTTCGCATTTGGGTACGTGGCAACTCAATATTCTTTTTTCCTACTTCACACGAGCATGCCTCGATTTGCTTTGAACCGGTCTTCTCGTGTTTGGTTATTGTGAGCAACAATTTTATTACGTTCATTAGGGTAACATTTTCGGCATCCGTGCCAGTGACAGCCATGGTATTGAAAAACAGTCCTCGTTTCATGGTTGTACCCGTCGACAGGAGCACGCTCAACCCATCTCTCACCACCGTGCCCGCATGCAGCGTGGTGAATGTGAATTTTACGAAGTGCTGCTTCTTGTTCAAGCCAGCGAAGAGATTCTGGAGAAGATGAATGTTTTGGATAAAAAGCTTTCTCAAAAGCTGTTTGTGGTGCTTCGACTCTTTCGGCCGGGCAATCGATCATCGTTTTCCCTTGGGCGCACGTTTGGGTATGTCGTTGAAGGCTGCAAGCTTGAGTGAATCTGCACGGCAATGAACACATGCATACGTTTTTGCAAGCTTCGAAATATCCTTGATGATGAACGCGTGCCCCTCGTAAATTCCGATTGTCAGAATGTTCGTTAGCTTGGCTGGTGGGTTCCTTCTGAGATGCCATACCACTTCACCCTCCACACGTTCAGGCTCATGGACACTGATACCCAACCAATCTGAAAAATTTAATTTTTGATTAAGATGTCTTTCAACCTCATCAAGTTCATCTAAAGATGTTTTTCGGCAATCTTGTGGAGTAGCTATGAGGTTGAAAAAACTCTTAGCAAGCTCCCGTGCTGCCGTTGTGCTTCGATCTGGTCTTGAACCGCGGTGTACCGCAATACATCGCCATAAACATAAGTTGTCCTTGTAAGTGTCTAAACCCAGCATAGAACGGGTATGCGCAAGATTACGCAGCCAATCTGGCAATGGGCCTGTTCCTAAAAGTGGTTGGCGATCAAGCATGACCTTTATATCAACATTGAAGTGGTTTTCAAACACCCATGTTGTGTCCGCTCTATTTATGTTGTCAGGGTCCAGGCGTACCTTTTCCCACTCACTCAACCATTTCTCCGCCTCAGAAAAACGTTCAAACCAAGGCGAGCCAATGTTAGTGTACATCACCATTAACGAACCGTCTTCAATGTTGCGTAGCTGATATGAAAAGACGTGTCTGACGTAAAAAGATGTATGAACTTTCTCTCGTATTTTTGCCATAAAATTAGGTGTCAAATCTCTTTCAAGGTCTCGAATGAAGCGCCATCGAATGAAACGGCGCCCTATTACCTCTTCTCCCTCATGTTCGGTATTATCATATAAATCAAGAATCTCATTCTGATAGTTTGTAACATTTCGGATATTCTCTCGAGAAATTGGATCAAACTTCCTCAAAATTTCTTGTATTTTTCCCCCCTTCTTTTACGAGGAGGAGCAGTCGGTTGAAAAGGTTTAGGAAGTAAGGGTTTATCTAAACTCTTCTCCACTTTCTCAGAAATAGGTTCGTCCAATATGTTCTGAATAATTTTTCTAACAGCAGGAGCGGCCTCTGAAAGTGATTGATCTAAAGCTTGTAACGTTGCTGTACAAAGTTCTTTCAAAAGTTCTTCAATGTTTATGTTAAGTACAGACATTGTAACTTGGATATAACAAAAATATGTAATGCTCTAATTGAGAAAATTTTTGATATCATAAGTAGTAATAGGTGTAGTTGACAAATACAACCTGATCCTCAGAGTATTATTTTCGTGTTTTAAACCTCCCACCGTAATAACCGAGTGAGCAAGTGAGCGAGGTTATTACGGTGGGAGGTTTAAAACACGAAAATAATACTCTGAGGATCAGGTGGTATTTGTCAACTACACCTATTACTATTCGTCAACCAATAGCACTATGCGCCTCCGCTCAACGCAGTATACATGAATTGAGTTCTTACTCCAGCAGTGAAGCCACAAGTTCTGTGACAAAAGCGAATAAAATTACAATTGTCAGCCAAAATCCTCCGAGTCCTCTCTGGCCGAGTTTTGCTGCGTTAGCTTGAGCTTTGATATTTTCAGGGGTGAAACTTGATAGTAAAGAAATCGCACGCAAAGAACCCTTTCAGGTTTTTTGAAAAAATGTCATTGTATTTCTGAAGAAAGCAGAAATCTTGCTGAAGCGAGCATATAGCAATGCCTGAATTAGGACATTGGAAGCCAAGAACTTAGTGAGACGGCAAGAATTTTACGGCTAAATGAGTAAGTGAAAACGAAAACGGAAAACCTTGCAGAAATATTAAACAAATTGTAACAACGTGGAACGTAATTTTTAAAGAAACCAAATGCCAGCACTTGTATTGATCCCACGAGCTGACAACTTCTGACACTCCAGCCTGACAGTCGACAGGAAATACCAACAGAATATACCAATGCCCCGAATACAGTTAAAAATTCGATTCATGACTGAGAATTCTTTTAGCGTACTGGAACAACTAATGTAAAAACAAAAAAATCGAAAACGCAGAACTTGTTATATTTTGCTTCGAAATTGAGGAAACCTCAAACTGTTTTAAATATGCAAAATATCAAGTCAACGTGAGAAACTCGTTATCCAGGAAATTATATGACACAAGCAAATATCTCGGTTCCATTTCTAATCATTTCTAATCATTAAGGATTATACTATTGCAAACTTAAATTCTAGAAAATTGGAAATAAACATAAAAATCAGCGTAAAAAACTAAGATATATCCTTCTCCTTTAATATATAGCAACCTCTATTGAAATCGCACCACTAACTTTTCCATGCAATCAGTTTCCAGTAAAATTTATATACACACGTGGTAAAGAATTCATAAAGTTTTTATCTGGCTTGCGCATATGGATGAATAATTATACCACGACAAATTTAACGCCTACATTCGCTGTACAATTATAAAAGGGAAGAACATAAGGAAAGGCTAGTAAATCCTTTTTAAGGAGGCTCGCAACAGTTTTTTTGGCCTTGGAGTGTATCTTCTGAAGTCAAAATTTCGCATGGAAGATAAACTTCGATTTCCTTGATACTAAACCACCTTTTCACTGGTTCCCTCGCAACAGCTGTCACCATAGCAACGGTAATGGACAACCCCTCATTTCAAATAATGTCGAATATCTCGAAAACTAGTCAGACACTTTATGACGAAACTTGAACTATTTGAACTACTCAACCTACACAACTTGTATGCGAAATTAGGGGAAAATCTGTGAAAGCGTTTTCACGTAAATCATGATTCATTTTTTACGGGTTGAGTTTGGTCATTCCTGCAATTTTCTCCAATATTTCAAGAAAGATAAAACTTAACACTTTCTCTTTTAAGTTGAAGGATCTCTTATGATATCAAAACATTGTTAATGTACATTGAGCTTCCTAGGTGGCTGCGATTTTAAGATATTTATATTTAAAAACTGCTAAAATGCAGTACAAATCAGCCAAAAAGTCCGTAATTTGCATAAATAGAAATATTTCTAAACTGCCCTTACAGATTTTTCTCTTAAATTGATTGACGTTAGAATAATAATTTTTTTTTGATGTTTCAGCAAGTTTTAGGCTGAATAAACATTTCGTTTATTAGATAAGAAGTGAATCTCGGTCAAGTTTCAGTCTTTATTAACTTTCAACGAGCAACAGTTTTATTTTGTTTTTCCTGGTCCATTTCACGGTTATTCACGTGCAATGAATATTTATACACGCTGCGCCTGTGTCCGTAAAAAATGAATCACGATTTACATGAAAACGCTCTTACAGATTTTTCCCTAATTTCCCATACAAGTTGTGTAGGCTGAGTAGTTCAAATGGTTCAAGTTTCGTCATAAAGTGCCTGAGTAGTTTTCGAGATATTCGACATTATTTAAAATGAGGGGTTGTCCATTACCGTTGCTGTGGTGATAGCTGTTGCTAGGGAACCAGTGAGAAAATAAACTTTGATCATTTGTTGAAAAGGTGGTGTAGTATCAAGGAAATCGAAGTTTATCTTCCATGCGAAATTTTGACTTCAAAAGATACACTCCAAGGGCAAAAAAACTGTTGCGAGCCTCCTTAAAATATACAAAACTGACAAAAACCGCCTAATCGGCATTATATTCCAAATTGCTCAGACGGGTCAAATAACAAAATGAGAGAGCCGAGAGAACAGAGAAATGCGAGATTGAATCTGGTCTGCTGAATCTTTGAATAAACGTGGAAATTGGCTACTATTTTCGTTACAGTTTCAACAATACTTACTTACCTAGTGATTTCAAAACACTCAGTACACTCTGTCCAGGCCGGTCACATGTAAAAACCTGAGAGGGAAGGGATAAATCTGGTCAAATGAGATATTGAACATAGACTGCGAAATATTCGAATGAATTCATGATCGGTAATTCAGCAGTCTTACATCAATGTATCAATGCGGAGATCGACTGCCTTTTGAGTTTTCGTAACAAGCTTCAAACACTTGCTTACCTCACGAGTTCAACACATCAAGTCTAAATATCCAGAGAATCAGTCGAAATACTCCTATCCTATGTAAACTCCTGCAACAAAAAGGAATACTCTGAGTTACTACTGATAACTCTTAACAAACTGCGTGGAAAGTTAGCGAGAAAAAAAAGGAAAACGAAGAAAAATGACTTACCAGAACACCGCGAAATTGCAAAGTTCCAATGTAAGCACGCCCCTAAGCTTAGCAGCGTATGACCAACGTAAAAAACCGTTGAAATCGAATACCCACTTACGTCGCCGCAATTGTATCGCATTGCAAATACCTGTCGACAATCGAGAAATGACACTGAGCAACAAGGTTGTACGACATGCCATTGAGCCAGTTGGTGCGGTCAATAGGCCTGGAAACGAATACTCTTTCCTGGCCGCCAGCCAGCTAGCAAAAAATTTTAAAAATCAGAACGAGAGCCAGGGATGAAGTGTTTTCATGTCTGTCAGCCAGCGGGTGACCTTACGGATACAATGTTCTAGCAAGGTGCCTCTTTAAGTTACACTCCTAGCAAGATATCGTCTCAATAAAAATTTAGCCAGCCAGCTAAAAATCAGCCTGCAGAACGGATATTTTGTGGAACGGCTCCGTTGGGTACTCCTGTCGTTCTCGGCGGCGGCCATTGTGTGAAATCTTGTAACATGATACCATCACGACAAATCACCGTCTTTGTACTACCCCCTCAATTTGTCATGGTTTTTTAAGTTTTTTTTTCCTGTTTTTTTTCACTTTCTAGGAGTAAGTGTTACATTAAATGACGTAAAAGGTGCGGTCTCAGTTTTGACGAAAAGTTTCCTTTTGTTACAGTGCATTTTTTGTTAAACAAACTTTGCTACGGCACGGAATTTGATTTTATCTGAACACCTTGTAACTTCATGCTGTCCTTGGCGTAAATTTCTTCTTCGTTGTCTCTCTCTTACGACTTCTTTCCCCTTGTTGATCTGTAGAATAAAATACAAAAAACGTAGACGTAAATTATTCGGTGGTACAAAATTATTTCCAATCACAAATAGATAAAAATCAAGAAAACTGTACCCGACATGTTTACAGTTCTCTGTCGGCGTCTCTCAGTTTTCCTCTGGCGTTGTTCTTCAGTATTGTTCCGTCTTATTTCTAGTTGCCTTTCTTTTTCTGCTGTACTGTTCCTTCGTCTTTTTCGTTTTCGTTTCCGTTCTGCTTGACCGGGTGCTTGACGCTGTTCTTCAGTGGTGTTTTTTCTCCTTTCCCGTTGTTGTTCTCTATCTCCTTCTCTTTTCCTTCGTCTCTGCTCTTCCGGCGAAAATTACCTCATCTAAGAATGTCATGAAATGCGACGTACGTATGTACGGCGCACGCACCCGCGAGCCATTCCGCTTGCCATGACCATAAAAATCACCAGCATGCCTCTTAGTATGAGTATGGGGCTCCACTCCCGCGGCCTTCGGCAGCGGAGGAGTTCCGCTATAAATATTGAAAATTCTTCCAAATATTCCAATCAAGTCTAAACTAAGAAAATGAGGACTCAAAATGTATATAATTAACTACTCTATATGATTAGTTATTTGCTGTTCTCGTTAAAATTGTTTTGATTTTTTTAATAGGCTTTTTGCGATGCACTGTGTACATCAGTGTGAGACCCGGAAAACCTGGTCCGAGCGCTGCGAATGCAATATTACCTCTGTACCTCTAAAATAATTATCGGATCGAAATAAGAAATAAATTTCTGTTAACAGTTCACCTAAGGCTACTATGTGAATTTTTTTCAGAATTTTGAAATTTTCCTTATTGCACGCCTCCGGTTGATATTACAGACATCCGTTCTTAATTGTTGAAGAGTGCAGACTTCAATATTTTCTGTTTTGATTGATTTTATTGCAAGTGGAATACAACTGAAGAAATGTTGACAAGATTTTGCATACAAAGCAATACATACATGACATGCCATAGTTGGTAACTTTAATTTATTTCCATAAACATTTCCTATAACGTCACTCCTAATGCCATATTTATTACCAATAATGCATTGCGTGGACTTATTGACCAAAAATGTGCTGTGCTACATTTTTAGCATTTAAAATCTTATTAGATTATCTTTGGAAATGTATTTCTAACACCAGATATATCTACAGAAACTACACGGAGCCATAAAAACCTGTTTTGACGAAATAAATATGAATATTTTCGAGTAAAGGGGGAGGGGTAGGTAAGTAAGTGAGCTGTTGAAAAACTTTATTTCTCACATTTTTTATTGCTATTGCTACAAAAATTCAGGCTAGTAGTAGGATATGTCATAATGCATGTGGCAACATTGTACTTACGCTGGTTGTAACGTCATATGACGTCACAAACCAATTCAACCATTTTGAATTTTGAGGCCACCATCTTGCGTTCTCAGCCTGCAGTCATACAGTTGACAATGATGACACCAAGAAATATATGAATTTGTTCTAAGAGACATGCTTAATCAAAACAAGCACAAAAAAGTAAAGGATTATCTTCTTCTTACAAACGAAGTGGGAAAAGGACTGAAAAAACACAGTTTGAAAATGGTCAAAATACACCTCTGAGTAGACGGTTGCTATGGAAACGTCAATCATTATTGACATATCTTTGACATAGGAAAATTTCATCTGATAAATTTTGGGAAAAGTCACGAGATTTGGGGATTATTTGTTGAGTTGTTTAAAAGTTAAAATTCCTTAAAGTCGGAGAGGCACAATGTGCGCCCCTCCCCCCCCCCCCCCTCTTGAAGGCTGAATGGGGTTAATGAGCAGCTCCACTTCGTTGTCTATCCAAACAATCGAGTCAGCCTTGCTCTTGCCCTTGAACCTACCCGGTTTTTGTCCTGAATGCTACATCTTTAAACCATTTTCTCGCAAATTTTCAAGTTTCAAACGAAGACTACAACAATGGCGCCATGGGCATGCTCCGTCAGTGGTATTAGCGTTTTCGTGTGGACGGGCGAAAGTGATTCGAAAACACTGTGTGTGGGCGCGAAGTTTTTTGAAAACGGAGAGAAAAATTAAATCGTTTACAAATGAAAACGGATACGTGTGGACGGGGCCTAAAAGTTTTGTGTAGAACCTGAACACACGACGCGGCGCGGTGAAGTTTCCTTTTTCTACCTGAACTGTAACGCCGTCCTTACAAATATAGATTCGGCTCCTGGATGGTTCGGCTACGTTAAACAGATTGAACAAGTTGGAATAGTCGCCAAGAAGTTTAAATATTCATTTGGGAACTCATTTTTAAATTGATGCATTACCTACACCCTTAGTTCTCCCGGTTTGTTCCACTATAACACGCTATTATCGAAGAGATTAGAGAATCAGAGCGAGTCTAGGTAGGCTATGGAGTGAATTATTCAATGGAGCCCAGCTTAATCTAATTGTTTGTGCTTTCTCATCTTTTGCAAGTTTTGAACGACTTCCGTCTCGAAGTAACCAACTGTCAAACTTTAGAGAATTTACATCACAGAAGAACTACCATGTCCACGGTACTTACAAATTATCTGATTTCATTTCTGTCATTCGGCTTTTGAGCCAGAATATTTCTTTGGCGTGTCAGACTTTTCTTGGGGTTGGTCACATTTAACTGATATAAATAAACATCTATCGAAGACATCGAAATTAACGGAAGTAGTATTGATAAGTGAACCATGCTGAACTCCGCGGCCAGAATAGTTGTTCGTGTCAGACGTTTCTCAGGTTCGGAGATTTTAAACTTACCTTTCCCCAAAGTCACCAAAAATACCATACTGTTAAAATTCGTTCACGGTTGATACATGAAGTGTTCAGCACCAACAATAGTTATATTCAATTGTTCTTTAACAGTCCCGATGGTACTTTAACAAGCCCAAGCAAAATGATACCAAGTTTCCAAAGGAGTTTACTCTTCTGATCAACAACTGCCTTTGGATATGTGTTGTTATATTTATTTTGGTAGGTTTAATTTTAATTACTTAAGATGAATTAAAAGTATAGTTCCTCGAAATTTGATCTGAGCATAAAAGGTTTTCATCTGGGCATAAAAATGGTAATAGGTATAAATGTACAGAGGCGACGGGCATCATTTATCAACCAACTTTTCTAAAAGTACTAAAGCTCACGAAGAACTCCTATTGTTTTTCTTTTCGTTTATACCCTGCTTGTGCGGCATTTGAGTTCAAACAGTCCTAACTTATGAGGAAATAAGCTACAGCCAATCTAGCCTGCGAGCAGGCTCACTTAGTGTGTTATTCGCGCGAGTATCTTGGCGGCGGAAGTCGGCGAGCGAAGCGAACCGTGAGCCTGCTCGCAGGCTACAGCCAATCGACAACACAGCACAACCAATCAGCGACTCGGTTTTTTTAAACAGCCAATGGCAGCGTTACCTGTCAGCAGTTTTCACACCCTTACTTCGCAGTTTAATCCCCTGGCTCATTCGAGTAGAAGACATAATTCTCGGGAAGCTTAGAGGATCAGACTGACTTAAGGTAGGTTATGGAGAGTTTTATGAATTGGCGTTAAGATCAAGCTGATTGCTCGTGCTTTTTCATCTTTTGCAGGTTTTGATCGACTTCCATTTTGAAGTAATCAGCTCCGTAATTTTGACTTTACGGGAGGACTGCGTTATCCAGAGTAAGTACATATCATACACATTATTATTATCATTAGTTTTGAGTCGTAGACTTAAAATAAGCCAAAATATTTCTTCGCATCAGACGTTTCTTGCTCGCTCATATTAATCTAAACGTTCACGACCAAGCCACCGAAAAATACAATATTGTCAAAACATTGTTCGCGAGTGGCACCACTTTTAGTTGTAATCAATTGATATTTACCGAGTCCAAGTAGAACAATATAGAGTTTCAAACGCAGTTTACACTATTTTTTCACTTCGTGTAGCATTTAGATGTCTGACGTTATATCCATTTTAATATATCTAATTTGAACACGACTATGAAGATAAAATAAGAAATTTGTTATAATTTTTCCTTCCGAGCACAATTTTTTGCTAAGCATAAAAATGGTTATAAGTAGATGTATTGAGCAGAGGGGCACCATTTATCGTCCACCAATCAGTAGTTTGGTGCTATTAGGCTTTACCTAAGCCAAAATATTTCTTCCTGTCAAACGTTTCCCTCGCTGAGGTCGCTGATGTTAGACTCAGAACATTCACGAAAAAATCACCGAAAAATACAGTATTGTTAAAAAATTGGTCACGTTCACTACATGAGGTTGGTTGTAGTCAATTTATATTCCAAGTAGAAAAATATCAAGTTTTGAAGGCGGTTTACTCGATCTTTTTCACTTTGTATAGCAGTTCATGCAGATATCTGATGTTATATCCGTTTTGTTAGACTTTATTTTAACACTACTACGAAGATAAAATAAGAAATTATAATTTTCCCTCTGAACGTATTTTTTTTTCTGAGCATAAAACTGGTTATGGGCTAATGTACAGAGCAGAGGCACCATTAATCGACTACATTTTCAAAAAAGACGAAATGTTATGAAAAAAGCGTTTTGAGATATTCTTCTTTTCTCTAATTTCTACACAACCTGTATGGCATTGAAATAGCCTTGAAATCTTTTTTCAGGCTAAAAAGAATTGCTTAAATTGCTACGCACTGCGAAGATCATTCCACTCATTTCATGCGGTTCAAACAGTCGTACAAAGTATCAACTTATGAGGATCAGCAATGAATTCACGGTTTCGACTGCCGGCGTTGAATAACACAGGATACAAATGACTTGAAGACGTTTCTACTGGCACTCAACCTGGTAAAAAAGCTCGCATTTCAGTGGCTGTCACATGTTCCACATTTTGCTAGCTCGGTTCACATTAACATATCGGTCGACAATCGATAACTTACATCTTTTGGGGCGTCTGCAAGTCCTATTTCCAAAACATCGAAGATAAAAACAGGCGTGCAATTTTCCACTGCGCTAACAATCTAACCAAAATGGCGAAAGCTCATTGTCGAAATGTCACGTGTTCTTTCCAGGTAGAGTAGGGACGCGAGCAAGTAAACAACTAGCTCTGATGAACAGACTGCTTCAAAACAATTTGTAATCGAGACATCAACGTCGCTTTCAAACTTTCTCGGGTGATTAGACTTTACCTTGAACAAGGTTAGATGTGAAGCCATGGCGAGCCAGAGAGAACCGGAAGTTTTAAAATTCGTAAGGTCTGGTTGCTATGGAGTGATGTCATGGGCTCACAAAAAAGCTGTCATTGTATTCGTCTTACGGTTTTACTCCGCAGCGTTCCATAGGGCTGTTTTGACATTTCTAAAGAGGTTGGATTTCGTCACCAGTTTGACAAGAGCGGGAAAATTCGCGTTTGTGAATCACGCCATACCAATCGGATACAATTCGGTTGAGTTTCCGACTCCTTTTGAACAATAAAAAAGAGCGTGGGAATCCCAAAGTCCCACGTCAAATAGCTAAATGCTGTACAAGACATGTTACAGGGGAGAGTTTTTTCATTATTGGACCACACTTTATTAAGATACTACTAAACATCCACCGGTTCAACTTAAAACCTGAGACTTCGTTGTTCTAGGCAAACTCTCTCAGGCAACCTTGCCAAGCACAGTGGACTTCTAGGATAACTACTGTTTTCTGCTTTTGAGAACTGGAAAGTGCAAAGATAATAAATTCTTCTCAGGATTCTTCATAAACCTTCTCTTCTGTTAGTGTTGATACTGCTCTATCGATCTTCTTTTCGCGTGCATTTTGCGATGAAAATGGGACTGATTCGGGTATTGGCTTTGAAGCAAATACAAACACTCATTCGAAGGCATTTTTTTCTTTTCCATTCCAGATAATCAGACAGGATTTTTTCACGCCTCTTTGCTGCAACTCGTCATGAAGTTTGCCTGTATTGTCATCTTTGCTCTTCTGATTGTCTCTGTGAACTCGTATCATTACGGTTATTACGGCCTTAAACAACCCGGGGCATTGAAAAGTGAGTAAACTAATTGTACCCAAGTTACTGTAGCTTTTTGCAATTTATGAACATCTTAGGACAGTGACAGGAAAATGTTGCAGGGATTGGAAGAGTGAGAGGAAGGGATAAATTTACCATTTTCCCCAGTAAAAGTTTCCATGGTTTGCGTATGTCACAGTCTGTGGGTTGGGAAGGGGGGGGGGGGGGAGGGGAGGAAGGAAACAGAAGTGCCAGAAGAGGTAACTCAAAAGGAATTGACCATTAAAAAGGATATTGTGACTCGGCGTTGTTTTTACTTTAATGGTTTCCTTTTTTCTTCCCTTGAAACGGTCAATTAAGTTAGCAAAGTTGCTTTACTAAACAGCTAAAAGGCGTTGTCTTATCATACAATTCGGTTCAATTTTGGAAAGGAACCATTCTGCCGCTTTCTGACTTTGAATTGCTTCGTTCAGACCCAGAAAAGTTGCAGAGAAAGCGCTTGATCGACAACATTCGCAGGGAACATGGAAAGTTAAAAGGTGAGTGAGCCAGTCCAATTTCATTTTATTTTCTTCAGCATATTCCTGGAGGATTTTGATATGAAACCAACTTAAAAAAATCTGACCCCCTCAAGCAATGGTCATTTTTCATGCACCCCTCTCCCCTATGGACAGCAAAATTTCTTGTACACTCCCTCGCTAACTACTTTGCTCCTCACGCGCCAATCATTTCCTCGGTCGTTGTTCGTCGGTTCTCATACCATGCTTTTATACATTTTTCATGTACAAGTGTCTGAAACGTCTGCAGGAAATTTAGACACACACGTATGGAAATCTGAAAACAACTCAATCACGTTTAAAAATCACAAATACAATACAGAATTCATATCTGACAAAATGTTTGCTATGATATGAACAAAAACTGTCTGCACCATATCCTTGAACCTGATTTTTACGGTTCTTGAATAAAGGTTAAGTCTATGTTTTAATGCTTATGATACGAAATTGCGGAAAAAGATTCCCGGAAAGCCAGGAACGCGTCAACACGAGGTACTGCAGCAGCCAAAAGAGAGGGGCGAAGCAAGATCTTGATCAAACCGTTTAGGGGGGCCCGAGAGCATGCTCCCCCGGGAAGTTTTTATTGGCTGGAAGTGCGTTTAAAACTGCCACTCACTATGAAATTTATCCCCTTAAACTCGCTACGAAGGACCCAAATTTCTCAAGCTGAAGCTATCATGGCATAAATCTCTGGCATGAAACTCGTCATCACACTACAAGATGAAAACAAAAGGTTTCAAATTTGACACATCCTCCGTTCTGTATTAGCTTCACTCAGTGATTACCCTTTCGTTAAAGGTGAAAATGAGGTACCTCCCCCCTCCAAAAAAATCTCTTACCCTAAAATATCCTTCCCTCCCCCTCCAGGCGATAAATAATGACCAGTCCCTTAGTTACTATTCTCGTAGCTTCCAGTTTAAGGGGGCGTTCCTGCCATCTGGTACTTCATCTCCTAGGTTCTTATAAGTTATGCAAGCGAGGCAAGACTCCTTTTCGTTCGCTGTTCCAAGCAAGTCAAGAGAAATTTTCCTTCCCTCCGTCCCTCTCGATAGTTTTCTGTTGTTGGATGGTGGGTTTACCCTCACCTTTGCTGGGTTAATGTCCTGTAAACTGGATTCAAATGAACGGCCACGCCCGTGGCCAAGATTTGACCCATACAGATGTTTCAATATTTGTGTCCCAGCAAACAGAGCTCACTCAAAGCAACACCTTGCCAACAGTCATGACGTACCAGACAAGGAACATGAAGCATAAAAGACTCGATATTTCTTTTTCAGTTGCTTCTTTTCTGTGGAATATGTAAATAAAAACCAATTGATAAGGAAAAGTGCTTGGGTATTTGTCTACGGACATCGTAAGTTTCGAACGCAACGGTCGAGAAAATCTTTTAGTTTTAAGAAAAAGATAATTGTAGCATATTTTGTACCCAATTGGAGGCCTGAATTTATTACGTTTCAAATATTTCCTTGGAAGGCTGCATTGGTGATGCTGATGGCCTTGAAGCTGAAAACCAATCCGAGCGATCGAGGGTTTACTCATATTTAAGAATTACATATGTAAGGATGACAACTGTTATTTTCTGTTCATTTTTAGGATCAATGAACATGTTTAAGGTACGTCGGGATGACAGAGAGGCAAGAAAGGCAGGCTGAGGTATAGATTCACAACAAAGTCGTGCTCTTCATATGTAAGTAACACTCATTTTTGTTAACTGTTTTACTCCTTATGCCCCCAAGCGTAAATATATTCGAGTTTTACATGTTGCCAAACAAATTTCTTTCAAGTTTTGCGTAGTAAACATAAACACGGTGGGGCCAAACCACCCCCCAAATGGGTCATTTAGACTAATTTTGCTCCTTTTTCATATTTCTTTTCCAAACTTGGCAAAAAAACCTTGGGTTGTCGCCCAATTTATTTTAAGTATGAGAATGACAAAAGAGGCCAAATTGTGACGTCATAATGGCTGACGTCACAAAACGAGTTAACTGAAAATTTCAAATTTGAAATAAAAAGTTATGTCATCTGAAAGAACTTGGCAAGGGGAGTCAAATGCTGAAAACCGTACCTCGCTAAGACAAGCGTATCTTGAGTTATGGCAATTTAAAGACAGTTAAAGTGTCCCCCCGGAACCATACTTTTCTTCTAAAAACAACCCTGTTGATCTTTTTTGTACAGTTTTTTTCCATGCAAGCTAATAATCTGAT
Source organism: Siderastrea siderea (assembly GCA_964030785.1). Taxonomy (NCBI): domain Eukaryota; kingdom Metazoa; phylum Cnidaria; class Anthozoa; order Scleractinia; family Rhizangiidae; genus Siderastrea; species Siderastrea siderea. The sequence continues at coordinate 10,296,159 of OZ034971.1, read as the reverse complement.
AAAATGGACTTCTTGTTGTTCCAAAAAATCGTATCATTTTAGATTTTAAGTTTTTGGCTTGAAAACGATAATATTAGCAAGTGCATAATTGATCACGTGACACTTAATTACGTCACAAAACTGGTTTGGGAGCTCTAGCTCTGGCAGGAAAAATTTTTTCCGAGTTTTTCTTTTTCATTTAGCTTCCGTCATTTAAGACATCTTATCTGCAACTTAAATGGTGTCGTTGACGCAACAAAACAACACTTAAATCCAAGCGTATTACACAAGGGGGGGGACCCTATTTTGAGACTGTGAAATTTTCAAAATCTAAAATGCCATATCTCATCCATTATTTGTCACATCGACAAACTGTTTTCAGCATTCAACTCCTCTTGACGTGTTCTTTCTAAAACACTAGAAAAAATTTACAAATTCTAAAATTTTATTTTAGAGAATAATATGACGTCACCAATTATGACGTCATAATTTGACATTTGGCATCACCATTCATGTCAAATTGTTTGGCACAAAGACTCATATCAAATTACCAAGTTTGGTAAAGAAATGATGAAAAGTAACAAAATTATTCCTCGCGAAGCGAGGAGGGCCGAAGGCCCTCCGAGCGTAGCGAGGTTTATAAATTTGTCGCGTGGGGATCGCGCGAGGATTGCTAAGGGCGGTCAAATCTCGATCTGCCCATATATATTTCGATGGTGTCCGCACAGTTGCCTAGCAACAAAACCAAATCGCGACCGCTGAAAGTTGCGCACTCTCATTTTTCTTCGGCGTGTTTCTTCATTTCTTGCCTGCTTCGCTACGTACATTTACGTGCTGATATTTTTATTCATCGTCTGTGAACAAGTAATTAGACAGCAACCCCTGGTTTAACAAGTGGCTCAAAATCCATTCCGGGGTAGATTTACAACTGAAACTGAGCGTGAATGCCGACTTAAAATTCAGCGCGAGCAACGAAGGCGAAAGAGTCGACGACAAGAAAGCACGGGTAGGAGAACATCGTTTACCGGTAATAGCCTAGCAAGACTAAAGCCGTCAGCAGGACACAAACAGGAGACTGGAATATTACAGGCGAGAAATCTTGGAACATACACAACGTAGCTTAAATTTAGCTTGATAGCACAGCGCTGCCACAAAACGAGATTCCCCAACAACGCCAGAATCGATACAAGGTCTTCGAAATTATAACCCAGTCACACCAATTGAATAATGACAATGAACTCAGCGGCTACAAACTCTTCCAGAAAATGTGTGCTGAAACCGATCAGGACCGGCGACACCGACTGGAAGTGCTTCGACAAAAGGATTTTGTTAGAGAAGCAACGAGAGGCGACAAAAAATGCACGATCATCAAAATACTTTTGCTAGAAATTTACCTTTCCAACGGGCGGTGACTGAACAGGTTGGCTCAAAATTATTTCCTCTCTCTACCATTATCTTTACTCTTGATGTACTAGTAATTATTATCAACATGTAATTACTTTTCCAAGTATGATCAAAATTACAGATTACACAAGAGAAATGAAATTATTTCACAAAATAGGTTTCAGTTCCCACAACAATTTGCATATTTGTGTATGAGCAGTAAAAAGAATTTAAATTCTAAGTTTAGGACGTTCCCGAAAAATGTTTGAAAGAAATAATTCATATTGGATCAGTAAGAATTTATAACAGTTTATGTTTTCCGTTATGGATATTGACCCTATTAATAGTTTAAAAATAATATTCAGATGGATCAGAAAGGACAATTCCTGTTCACAATTTGGTTTGGAAATGCACTCACAAGTACTGCTCTGCCTAGCAATTACCACTTTAAAATGTGTAGCGGGTATAGGTACATACATGCATGTATTTGATGTGAAACAAAAATTACTGCTTAACATTGATTATTTGACAATAATTTCATGCTACATACAGTGACCAGCATCACAGGTCTCCTCGCAGTGCACAAGCAAGCACCAAAATCAGGGGAATTGAGATCCTGATCACCTTCAGCATGATCTGTCTATGTGAAAGTTTACTTACTTCTGAAGGTTTCACATGCTATAATCTACATTCACCCTTTCCCTTAATTAGCTACTCTTGCTTTCCATACCAACTGACCTCCCCAATGTAAGCCTGCAAATTCTCCTTACTGGTCTTTATACATTTCTTGTAGTACTAGTGCAGAGAACTTCTTTCTACTGAAATTAACACTATTCATGTTTGGTGATCAATTCCTTAATTCTGATGACCTAATTAAAGCATTGCTATTGTAGGGAGATGCTGGTAACTGGGGATTCAAGGGTTAACTTATTATTTTATTGTGACAATTATCTAATCCAATTTTTATAGTGTGTTGGGGGGAATGAATAAACATGCTACCACATCAATATGAAACTCTGTGCTTTGCTTGCCATTATTCTGTATTATTCTTATTTCAATTTTTGGGTAAAAATGGATAATTTTTCTTAATACACTGCATCACTCTTCAGCAGTAGTAGACTCCTGCTACAGTATCTCAACCATTCAAGGGAAATAATGAATTGTGTTAGCTATTGACACTTGTCAATACCCAGTAAATAGAACAAAAGCTGTACAACAGAGTCTAAAGGAAATGGCTGGGTAAATGTTGGAGATAACAAGTTCCAAGTTGGAATTTGAACTGCATTTCTGATAAACCTATACTCTCACCCAACCAAAATAAACAGAAACACCACACATTGGCCCTGACAACAGGTCCACAGCAATACTATATGCATCCTCTCTAGAGAGCAATTTACCTTATGTCAGAATGAAGAGAAGTGGGGGGGGGGGGGGGGGTGGTGGCTGAACGTATGTTCTTATACATGACAGAGGATTGGATGCAAGTTACATGGAAACGACTGGGAACCAGAATGTTGATCTTAACTCACAATTCGGGACCATTGTGGCCACCCATCCACACCCCCAGTTAAACCGAAATTCTATCCTCTCCCGACCCCCATCAATCAGTTTTGTGGTGCACCCGTGCCCGAGCTTCACGAGGTTCTACGAGTCACGTATTTCTAGTTAAAAATTAACCAAAAACCGGACATTTCATGACCCATTTGGTGGGTGGTTTGGCCCCACCGTGAATGGTTTATGAAAAACTGTTATCTGAATTAATTAGTAAAAAATAGTTTAAGAGAAGAAATATGAAACTGTAAATTCAGGATTAGCATTACTGAAGTGGGTTTTAACTGGTCATCGATATTGATTTGATTTGATGTTGACATTCTTCTAAAATCTCACAGCTCCTATCGACCGAGCAGTAATAGCGGTAAATTAATAAACCATGATGGAATCAAAAGGCACAGACTGTCTTTGCACTCGTTCCCAGGGTCTCTCTTCTTGGTGCAGTCTTTGTTTAAAGAAAATTTGGGAAAGCTGCGTGAGAAACAGTGTTAACTTCTGAAGTAGGTAAAAGGTTACTCATCAAAACTAAACACATGAAGATTCGTTTCTCTGGAGTGAAAGGGTACGAAAAATTCTACCCTAGTCAGCCATTCTTTCCTTGCACAGGACACCACATTCCACAGAACACTCGCGTTTATTGTCTAACCCTTACTTCAAAGATTATTAAGATCTGAATAGATCATGAACATTTACCATCTAAGCTTTAACATTGTATACTTTTTAACCTGTTGGCAAAGAGGAAGTAATAAGTATTACCTTCACGGTCTTACCTGTGTTATTATCATTTCAAAATGGCAACATCAGTTTAATTCCCGTACATTTTTCATAACATTAGTTCAAGGGACTTGTCGCTCTATCAAGAAAAGGTTTTCTTGGTGATGAATTCCTTTATTCTCTTGGCCTCCCTATATGACATGAATTTATGTTTAATGAGAAATAAGATGCGGATCACTGTAATGACAAAAAGTGATAATTGTAAATATTAATGATTGTATTTCACTTTCCTTTCAGATGCATATGTGGGAGTCTGATGACGAAAGACTTTCTAACAAGAATGTGTTTAGTTATTGTGGCGTGTACACGAATTTATCATATAGTTAACCGGTTTGCATGTGGTTTTTGTGAAGGGATCAAAATAAAATACTGCTGTGAGGACCTACGTTTCCAGAATCATTTCAATGTTCATACCTCAGGCCTTTATTTGTCTTTTTCTTTAAACTTGAGAAAATTTGATCTGGAAAAGTGCATGTTCTTGTATATTAGAATTCTTTAGGTTCTTCGAAATCAAGGAAACGTCTTGCTGCCAAATGTTACCCGACCGAAACCCCGAGATTTAAGTTTGGCAAAACTTCTCTATAATGAGGTTTTTATATGGGTGTCAGAAAAGGAATAGCTTCTTTGCTCTTTAATTTACGAAAAGATTATAAATATAACCAAAAGCATTTTACCAGCTTCTTTGGACTACAGCCTGAGGTCATGTGATGGGTTTTATTCCCTATCCAGGTTTTTCGCAATTCAGAAACCCATCTTAAACCTAGTTTCCATCTCATTGCTCAGAATGCTCAATCGGTTAGACGTTACCTAGCAAACTATTTTGTAGATAATGTGCTCAGAGCGTATAAGAATAAGTGTCCCGTTTACATTTTCCATTGTAGTTGCGCTACAACTGAGTGAATGATCAACTGATTTGAGTATCAGTGCTAACAAGAGAGAATGAAGGGGTACAGTTTACCCAACTGGCTCGTTACATGACCTCTTAAATGTCATCACAGCTGTTCCCACCAGACAGGCAACGCAAATCAGTAACAAGCTATCATCAGAGTATTACTGGAATTAAAGGAGCGAAAGAAAATCACGGCGTCTCACTCAAGTCTATTTAATTGGAGAAAAACTAAATTATTCGGGTGAAAATAGGAGCTAAGTGGTTATTAAAAAAAAAAGGCTTCAAATAGTTCAAATCAGCCCAGGGAGAAAGAGCCCAGCGTAGTAATAGAAATAACGCAGAAACTAGGGTAATCATTTTCATTTTGGTTTTAAACTCTTTCATATTCTGACAAATAAATGGGATTTGTTACTGACATTACCATACAAACTTATGTTATGACGAAGTGTGATAACATATGCACAGCAAGGGGCATCAGATCCTTGGCCTGCCTGTGAACGAAACGACCAAAATGGCCGCAACGACCGAAACCACTGCAACGAAGAAAAAAACAAAAAACTAGAAAACAAAGGGAAAGTTTTGGTTTTCATGTTGCAAACTCCTTTCCTCGCACTTATTTTACAAAGAGAAGTAATGCAAATATAGAAGACGGCATTGCAAGTCAGTGGTTGGTGACCGGCAACACAAATTTTTGCTAAGCTCGAGAGCTCTTACAATTTTTTGATCCAGTTCAAATATTTTGATTTTCCCCATGTCAGCTCAGAAATCTTATACAGGCCAGTAATGGGCTGTGTTTAAAATCAGAAATGATTACGCAACATACCAGAGCATGTGAACTAATGAGGATCTTCGGCTAATAAATTGAGCGATTGCGAGGTCTACACCCCTGGGTTCTCCAGGTTCAAGGCGTAAGACCCCGTTTATCTGACTTACGGTATCTGGAAGCGCTCCTGGTGAAAATTCCCGCTTTCCGTTTTACTTTAATATTTGAATATGTTTACTTTTCTTCTTTTTTTTTAATAAAAAATGTGATTTAAGTTATTTACGTGTTTCTATGCGAGAAAGGGAATTTGGAAGACGAAAACCAAACCCTTCCGTTGTCGACTTCGTTTCCGTCGTTTCGTTTCTCTCAATGTTTGTACATCCCTGTGGTCGCGAAACAAATGCCGTTCCAATAAAGCTCGCGGGCAATCGGGTAGAAAAATGTCTTGCTTCAATCTTCTTTTGGAATCGAACCTCTGATAAGGTTTCTTTTCAATCCTTCGAATAAAGACGCCAGGCGGTTTTTAAAGCAACTTTGCTCAAAATGTGCCAAGCCGGCTCGGCGATATACATGCGAACTGAATCGGTTGGATGGACGCAGTTCACCCATATTGCCCTCAATGTCGCCGATTTCGCCCTCATCTGATAAGAAAAAATGCACAGAAACGCTCGTCATGTAGCTGTGTTTGTGCAGCCTTCATTCATTTATTAGGCGTTCCGGCCACGTAATATTTTCCTCCTTTCTGCTTAGGTTTCTTTTGATTGAATGAAGTAAGTTAAGTCGATTGAAAATTCTCGTTGGCTGTCATTTGACTCCCGACGTGTTCAATCGATAAAATCAAAATCGATAACATTCGAGAAAAATCGATAAAAATTAATAAATTGTATCGGAAATCGATAAAAATCGAGAAAGGGATACGTTGTGAATAGTGGCATATCCTAAAAGCTGGGCTGGACCCTGGACTCTGGACTCTGGACTCTGGACTTTTCCTCCCAAAACTTTACTTCCCCCCAAAAAAGTTAGAAGTGTGCGAGATTTCAAACAAACAACGTTATTCCCCCCCCCCCACCCACCTCGCCGAAAAAACCTTTGTCTCCCCCTTAAAACTGCCCCCTCCCAAAAAGTCCCCCTCCCCTCCCCCAAATAAAAAACTACAACTACATCGGATTTCTGATTGAAAGCGATTGAACAAACACTTGGCGTCTCAATGTTCTTGCACAAATCGGCAATGAAATCACGAACAGGATCGAACGACCCAACCCCAATCCTTAAAAAACTAGTGTTTGGCGTGCGAACGTGATTGCATTACACAATAATAAGCAAAGATCAGATAAAATTGTCTATTCATCGATGCGACGTGTGCAAGCTCTTATCAAATACACTTAAAGTATTTTAGCGACGGGTTTTGAAAATTTGAGTCTTTTAAGTCCTTTTATACGGCTGCTCTGTTTCAGTTCCTACTTAAGGGCAATAGGTTTTGAGAGGTGGAAAACCTTCTTTTCCTTTTACCGGGGAGCCGAAACGTGTATTTACACTTAAATCCGAATATAAACTGCCACAAATTTTCTCACCATTAAGAGCAAATAAGGGCTTAGCCTTCGCCAGTGTAGAGATCAATTTGAAGAGCCCTGTTTTGGTTTTCTTTCTAGTGCTTCTGCTTTGCGTGAATGGCTCAGATTCTTGGCGACGACGAGAAGGCGCAGACGATCGAGTCATTATTTTGAGCCGCGCGAAGAGCGACACGCGAGTGCGAAAAGCGAGACGCGAGCGCGGAGTGCGAGACGAGGAGTGGAGGGAAAATAACTCCTGTGGACAGTCTATTGTTCAAGCTATTCCGCACACCAATCTTGATTGACAGAAGTGTTTTCGAAATAACCAATCAAAAAACCTTTCAATTATTTGCGGGAAACATGGCACGTTTCTGTCGCATTAGTGCTTATGTTTTCCAGACCAGACGTCAGTGATACCAGTCTCGTGCAAGAAGAATCAGGGTCAAATAGAGCTTGTCACAATTATTCTACAGTCGAGCCAGGTCAAGCAATACCCTCATAGAATAAAAATTTGAAGTTGATTTTTGCAATATTGATTTAACTATTCGATTCAGTAATCCACTTTTCAAACGAAGAATGAAATATTTAAAATGAAACTCAATCCGTTAGCTAGCCTGCGTAGCAATCTTTTCCGAAGTATAGGGCTTTCCGCAGGTTTGAAGCATTTTCGCTTTTTGAATGCGCGAAAATTGGGGCGAGCGCAAAAAAGTGGGAGAAGGGGGAGGGGAAGGGAGGAAAGGAAACGCTTGCTCGCAAACCCCACGATTTTGGAAAACCCGTTTATCCACGAACAGAGTTTCCTGATTGGCGCGGCATGGTAGTGTTGATTGCCAAGTGATAAATCCATCAATCAATTCATGTATGTTCATTTGAGCGTGGCCCGCATGAACACAACGAACTGGTTACGCTGTGGCGCTGTGGTTAGTTACTTTCCTTGTTTCGATCGAGGAATTCTTGTAGTGACTTTCCCACACCAATTCACTATCACTGTTTTTACCTGAAGTTCCTCTTCAGCTGGTAAATCGTCGATGCATGTTCAGGTTTGACTCAAGGAGATATTTTTTGTCCTGATCCGACGGCAGATCTTTCCGACACGGAGGAATCTACACGAACATTCTTGCGACAAGGACTACCTCGCTCGTTTCTTGCATTCTAACTCGCTCGGCTCAGTAACGCCTGTTATGCAGGCTAGCAAAAGTATGAAAAAAAATCTGTGTTGTAGAAGATTTTCGCGCAAACGTCCTTAATTCTTTTGAGAGGACGCGAACGCGGTAAAAACACCGAAAATGAAATGAAACGACAAAAGTGAGTTTTTTTGAAGATAATTTTATTTCGTATTTAGAACTGCTAGCAATATTTCTCATACAAACTCTTACAATCGTCAACAATAAATAATGATACGACCAAAGTCATCGTATTAATGTTGTCTTAGGGAAATGGTCAAAACTATTGTACTCAGACAGGACCCACCACTCTGCAAGAAGACAGGTGGTCCCTTCATGTACCCCCCTTCTCCCACCTTAAAAGATGGTGTCTTGTTTAAATAGCCCCCACTCCATCAGGAGTAGAAACTATAAGAAAAAGATTCAAACCTCCCTGTGCTATTCTCCAGCAATGCAAGCTTTCTGCACACCTACTATGAAAGTCTCAACTCACATTTTGAGGCCAATAAATTTTGTCCATTTGGCTAATCAGACAGGTGGTATCTTGCATAACCCCCCTACCCCCTACCCCCCTACCCCCCTATCCCCCTATCCCCCTACCCCCTACCCCCCTACCCCCTACCCCCCTACCCCCTACTTCCCCTACCCCCCTACCCCCTACCCCCTTCCCCCCTACCCCTACAAAAGGTGGGTACTCATCGAGTACACTTGTAATGGCCACTTCCCTTATTTCACTTTAGACATAAACGAATGCCGTAATAGAGGGGGGCTTTAATTTGGGGGTACTCAAAACCGCAATACCGTGCAAAAAACTGGCAAAAGCCGCAATACCGCATCGAAGATCCATGGAATACCGAAACTGCATTTGGAAATGTCAAGTTATTTTTTACCATAAGGTGCATCTCGCCATGTTGATCATAATTACCTCAACTTCTAAGTAACCTTTCGCAGGTTTATTAGAACTTTAAGTCAAGTCCTTTCCAATTTACATGAAAGAACACTTAGTAACGTATTTGCTCATAATAAATAAAAAAGATCTAGACTTAGCTAGACTTACGCGTTGCAAACTTTCGCTCAACATAAGCATTATTTTCAGTAGTTTAAGATCGATTCGCCAAAATCTTCATGAAAGACGGTGTAGAAAATTACTAGGGATACAATGGCATAAGTTTCCTTCGACGAGAGCAGGGACAAAGATGCTAGCAAGCTTTTAAAGGTGCCGATTCGATCAGCCGGGTGACATGACCCGAGCCTGGTAAACAAACGAGCTTAAATATTCAACAGAGAAATGCAAGTAATTTTGGCAGTTTTGCTTTGCTTTGCTTCGCCAAAACCTTTAAAGAAATTTGTGTAGAAAAGTACAAGAAATTCATTGGAGTCAGCTCCTCTTCGACGAGAGCAAGGACGCAGGTACTAGCGAACTTTGAAAGCCAGCCCTTATCCCGTTTCCTTTAGATTTCACGATAAATCACCAACTTCAAAACATTACACCACTTGAGCGTGTATCTTACGTGGCTGTAATATATTTTGGACCCCGAGGGGAGAGAGAGCAACGGCGGGGTTAATGCCCCTTGGGCTTTCAGGGGCGTAGCTAGCCGTTAAGCCATTAAGCCCAGGCTTAACAGAAATTTTTATTAAGTTTTTTTTTTTCAGTAGCCAAAAGACCATTATTATTATTAGTACTTTCCTTGTTTACTATTCAACAGTGAATCCTCATCCTAAAACCGTTTGGATTCCGTGAAATAAGACCATGACTTGCAAAAGAAGATGTGTAAAAATGCTAAGAGATTGTGCTTCAAACAAAGTCTAAACCTTGAAACAGTTTTGTTGACTTATGGCTGGCCATCGCCGAACTTTCTTTTCTGGGTTTTGACAGCTGTGTAATCGTAGTAGTCGGCGAGAGAGGACATGCCCTGATCGAAAACGAAATAATAGTTTTAACCACGAGTCAGTTAGCAAAACTACAAAATAAATTTCTTCATTTTGCAATAGAACAAAGTACATCATTAGTAGAGAGAAGAGTGAAAACATAATACATGCGATCTACTAGTATGCTGACACAGCAGCTATATATCGTCCCTAGCTTTTATGCAAGCATACAAAAAGATCCCAAGAAGCCAAGAAGGGTTGCATTTGAGGGACGAAAGCTCAGTAATAGTCATGCTTATGCTCTTTCTTCTCATTAAGAAGTTTTTATTATAATTCAAAAACTCCGTCAAGGAACTCAAGAGATCAGCTTTGCATTTTTACAATGCAAAGGATTAGATTGTTGATCGTCAGCTGTAAAACTGGTATAACCTTTTCTAAGTTGAACTCCAACAAAAGTTGCATGATATACTCAATTTTCCCTTTACACCTCGGGCCGGGCTTAAAGGAAAAAAATTGCTGGCTACGCCCCTGGACTTTTCTTGTTATACAATAAACTATAACAATCATTGACCATCATGTAATACTTTCAGTTGCGCAGAAAGCCTCAAAACAAAAGCTGTTTCAGAAATGACCAGAAACAGGAATACCGGGATAAATATTTCTTTTACTGAATACCGTCGACCAAAACGCTTCAAAACCGCAAATCGAAAGTCTCAATAAAACCGTAATACCGCACTTTAAAATTCAAATTACCGAAATACCGCACGAAAAATTGCCCAAAGCCGCATCACCGCAAACCCCAATGTCCCCCTCCGTAATAACCCGTGTCAGAATGGGGCGTCATGTACCAACAGTTTTAGAGGATATCACTGTGCATGTGCACAAGGTTTTGAGGAAATTTCCTCAAATTTCCTTACCTTGATCACAGAGTTTTAAAACTCTGTGATCAAGGTAAGATATGTCTTTTATAAGCCTGTGTATAGTACCTTGTAATGAGGAGGTAAAAAGTGAGTTCACTGTGAACAAATGGACAGGAATGAGGCGCAGAATAAGGACATTACTTCCTCAATAAATGTCGCAACCTTTTTGACTGAGTAAATAATTTATATGTCACTTCAGATTTTTTTAGATATTAACGAATGTGTCAACAGCCCATGTCAAAATAATGCAACGTGTTCCAACAGTCAAGGGAGCTATCTGTGTGTCTGTGCAACCGGCTTTGAGGGAAGATACTGCACAAAAGGTAAAATTGCAAGTATTTTTTTTTCTTTCAGAAAATGTGCCCAATGTGGGCAAAGTACTCCTCTAACATCAACTAACTGTACTTACATACTTCCGATTTTGTTTTCTGTTCACATACTTTATATATTAGACAAACCATGTTTAAATGTTTTATTTTTATTTTTTAAAATTGAACCAAGATTTCAAGGTAAAAAAAAGAAAGAAAAGAACTGTAAAACAAAGCTGACAAGCGAACAGCAAGGCTTTTTACCGCTGTACACGAAGATATTAGCCACTTCAAGCCACAATAAGGGTTTTAATAAATATCATTTTTTTTTTCATATTTTCTTCTCAGACATAAACGAATGTGACAACAACCCATGTCAGAATAATGCGACATGTAACAACAGTCAGGGGAGTTATCAGTGTGTCTGCACAACCGGTTTTGAGGGAGGAAACTGCACAAAAGGTAGAAATGTTGTTTCCTTTAGTTTGCAAATTTAAGATCCATTTTTAAATTTTAAATGCTAACTACAGTTAATTGCACTAACCTCCAATGTTAGTTAGTCTATAGATATTATTGATATTATTATCATTATTGTTGTTTTATATATTTATTTTACTTGAACAATGACCTGAAAACAGAAAGCACCACTGTGAAACCACTGACAATAGGAGTAAAAAAGGTGTTGGATAAATAAAATAGTTTTCTTATTTCTTTTCTCCTCGCGAAGCGAGGAGGGCCGAAGGCCCTCCGAGCGTAGCGAGGTTTATAAATTTGTCGCGTGGGGATCGCGCGAGGATTGCTAAAGGGCGGTCAAATCTCGATCTGCTTACATCTTTTTCCAAGGTGTCCGCACAGTTGCCTAGCAACAAAGCCAAATCGCGACCGCTGACAGTTGCGCACTCTCATGTTTCTTCATTTCTTGCTTGCTTCGCTTCGCTGCGAACATTTGCGTGCTGACATGTTTATTCATCGTCTGTGAATGAGTTACTGGACCAATTTCTGAGGCAAATGAGGGACCAAGCAAAGACAGCAACCCCTGATTTAACAAGTGGCTGGAAATCCATTCCGGGGGATTTACAACTGAAACCCAGCGTGAACGCCAACTTGAAATTCAGCGCGTACAACGAAGGCGAAACAGTCGACGACAAACGGGTAGCGAACATCGTTTACCGGTAATAACCTAGCGAAGAATAAATTGACTAAAGCCATCAGCAGGACAAACAGGAGACTGGAATATCACAGGCGAGAAATCTTAGAACGTAGACAACTTAGTTTAAATTTAGCTTATTTAATAATAACACAGCGCTACTACAAAACGATCGAGATTCCACAACAACGCGAGAATCGATACAAGGTCTTCGAAATTATGACTCAGTCACACCGAATGAATAGTGAGAATGAACTCAGCGGCTACAAATTAAACTCTTCGAGAAAATGTGTGCTAAAACCGATCAGGACCGGCGACACCGACTATCAAGTGCTTCGACAAAATGATTTTGTTAGAGTTAATTAACGAGAGGCGACATTAAATACACGATCATCAAAATACTTTTGCTAGAATACCTTTCCAACGGATGGTGACTGAACAGATTCAATTATTTCCTCTCTCTACCATTATCTTTACTCTCGATGTACCAGTAATTTTCAACAAGTAATTATTTTTTTAAGTATGATCAAAACCACAAATTACACAAAAGGCTTAAATTATTTCACAAAGTAGGTTTCAGTTCCCCAAACTGTTTAGGACGTTCCAGAGGAAATGTTTTTATGAAATAATTCATATTGGATCAGTAAGAATTTATAAGAGTTTATGTTTTCCGTTTTGGATATTGACCCTGTTAATAGTTAAAAAAATAATAATATTCAGATGGTCCAGAAAGGAAAATGCCTGTTCACAATTTGGATAGAAATGCACTTGCTCTGCTCCTAGCAATTACCACTTAATGTGTAGCGGGGATAGGGGCATACATGTAATCAGTATGTATTTGATGTGAAACAAAAATTACTGCTTAACATTAATTATTGATAATAATTTCATGCTACATACAGTACAGTGACCAGCATCACAGCTCTGCTCGCAATGTACAAGCAAGCACCGAGTTCGTGAGAATTGAGATCCTGATCACCTACAACATGATTTGTCTATGTGAAAGTTTACTTACTTCTGAAGGTTCCACATGCTATAATCTTCATTCACCCTTTCCCTTAATTGGCTAATTAACTTGCTTTCCATACCAATTGACCCTTTAAGCCCCTATGTAAACCTACAAATACAAATTCTCCTTACTGGTCTTCATACATTTCTTGTAGTACTAGTGCAGAGAAGTTCTTTCTACTAACATTAACACTATTCATGTTTGGTGATCAATTCCTTAAATATTCTGATGACCAAATTAAAGCATTATTATTGTAGAGAGATGCTGATCACTGGGGCTTCAAGGGTTAATTTATTGTGACAGTTATCTAATCCAATTTTTATAGTATGTTGGGGGGAATGAATAAACTTGCTACCACATCAATATGAAACTCTGTGCTTTGTTTGCCATTATTCTGGTTTAGCCTCATTTTCAATTTTTGGCTGTAAACAAATAGTTTTTTTAATGCGCCGCATCACTCTTCAGCAGAAGTAGACTCCTGCTATCTCAAACATTCAAGGGAAATAATGAATTGTTTTAGCTATTGACACTTGTCAATACCCAGTAAATAGAATAAAAACTGAACAACAGCATCTAAAGCATCTGGAGGTAACATGCGTGCAGCTCCAAGTTGGAATTTGAACTGCATTTCTGATAAACCTACTCTCACCCAACCAAAATAAACAGAAACACCACTACATATTGTCTTGGACAACAGCAATTTACCTTATGTCAGAATACAACAGTTAGCTCAAATTACACCCGGAAACTCATACCCAGTTCCTATGCATTAGATTTTAGGATGACAGGGGATTGGATGCAAGTTACATGGAAGCGACTGGGAACCAGAATGTCGATCTAAACTCCCAATTCGGGACCATTGTGGCCACTCATCCACACCTCCAGTTGAACTGAAATTCTATCCCTTCCCCACCCCTTGTGTTGCACCCTTGCCCGAGCTTCGCGAGGTTCTGCGAGTCACGTATTTCTAGTCAGATATTAACGAATGCGACAACAGCCCATGTCAGAATGGTGCGACATGTATCAATAGTCATCAATACTCAATACTCCCTTAGGGGAGTTATCAGTGTGCCTGTGCAGCTGGCTTTGAAGGACGAAACTGCACAAAAGGTGAAAATGCAATTTTTTTGCTCACAAATCTAGGTTCCCTTTCAGGTTCAAAGGTAGTGATTTTTTTTTTCTATGAGCACAATGCCTGTACTGCATATTAATTTTATTTTGCTATTTACTGTATAGTTATAATGATATTGTATTGTTTTTATTTGATAAACGATCAATGATCTGAATAAAGAAAACAGAACTGTTAAGAAAAGCTGAAAAATGAACGATAAGGATATTTCCCTCTATGCATGAAGATATTATAGTCAGTAAGCAACGAGAGGGTTTTTAATAAATAATTAAGATGTTTTTCTTATTTCCTTTCCCAGATATTAACGAATGCGACAACAATCCATGTCAGAATGGTGCGACCTGTATCAATAGTCAGGGCAGTTATCAGTGTGTCTGTGCAGTTGGCTTTGAAGGACAAAACTGCACAAACGGTGAACTGCAAGTTTTTTGCTCACAAATCTAGGTTCCATTTCAGGCTTAAAGGTAGCGAATTTTTTGTTCTCTGCATGAGCACTATGCCTGTACTGCATATTAATTTTATTTCGCTATTTACTGTATAATTATAAAAAAATATTATACAATTGTTTTTTTATTTAATAAATAGTCAATTATCTGAATATAGAAAACAGAACTGTTAAGAAAAGCTGACAGCTGAACAATAAGGGTATTTTCTTTTATGCACGAAGATGTTATAGTCAGTAAGCAACAAAAACGTTTTTTAATAATAACTAAAATATTTTTCTTATTTCTTTTCGCAGATATTAACGAATGTGTCATTAGAGCCCATGTCAGAATGGTGCGACATGTATCAACAGTCAGGGGAGTTATCGGTGTGTCTGTGCAACCGGCTTTGAAGGACGAAACTGCACAAAAGGTATAAATGCATGGCCAAGTTTTTTACTCAAGTTCGCAAATCTAAGTTCCATTTCTAAATGCTAACTACAAGTAACTGCGCTTGCACACCTCTAATATTTATTAATCTTCTGTTGATAATCATATATTAAATATATTATTATTGTTTTTTATTTAGTTTAATTAATCAACGATCATGAAGATAGAAAGCACCACTATGAAACCACTATAAGACGCAGTCAGTAAAGGTTAGAAAGATTTTTTTAAAATATTTTTTTCCTTTTTTTTCTTTTCAGATATTAACGAATGCGACAAAAACCCATGTCAGAATAATGCGACATATACCAACAGTCAAGGAAGCTATCAGTGTGTCTGTGTAACCGGCTTTGAGGGGACAGACTGTACAAAAGGTTAAACTATAAGTATTATTTTCTCAGAAATGCAGGGGCCATTTAAACTCAAAGGTAGTAAAATTATTTTCTTCGAACACAACACCATCTTTAATAATTGGACTTGCGTGCTTCTAATTTAGTTCACTCGCACAGGTCACATTAATATTTATACTAATCAGTTATCATTACTGTTTTCTTATTTTTAATGAACAGTGATCTCAAGGCAAAAAACAAAATTTTGCAACAATTAGGCTGACAAGTGAACAATAAGGCCTCTATGTAGCAACATAATTTTATTATAGCCAGTTAATAGCAGTGATAAGGGTTTAAATGTAAATAAAATGTTTTTCCTATTTCCTATTCCGCACTCAGATATTAATGAATGCGACAACTACCCTTGTCAGAATGGTGCGACATGTATCAACAGTAAGGGGAACTATCAGTGTGTCTGTGCAACCGGCTTTGAGGGAGGAAACTGTACAAAAGGTTAAAATGCAATTTTTGGCTCATAAATCTAGGCTCCATTTCAGGCAATAGTACAATGCCTATATTACATAGGCAGACAACTGACAACTGAACAATAATGGTATTTCCCTCTCTGCATGAAGATATTACAGTCAGTAGCAATGAGAGGGTTTTTAATAAATAATTAAAATATTTTTCTTATTTCTTTTTCAGATATTAACGATTAACGATTGCAAGTATTTTTCCCTTCACAAATCCAAGGTCTATTTGCAGGAGGCTCAAACGTCGTTGTGAAATTGTTTCCTATGAGCACCACGCTAATACTCCATTAAATATTATTTCGCTGTTTGCTGTTTTATAATTTTTACAATTATAAAAATGATAACGGAAAACTCGTCAACTACCAATTAAAACCAAATTGTTCTTTTGAATCGTTTTGTAATTCCTAACAAACTTCGAATACTCATTCGATGTTTGAATGCATGAGAAATTCCATCCAAATCCTGTGGGTTTCTGACTGTTGGGACTAGCCACAAATAATTCTAAGTGTCACAAACATCGCGAATTTCCAGTACGCACAAGCTCGGAAAACTCGTCAACTACAAATTAAAACCAGAATACTTTTCTTATAAATCACTTGGCAATTCTAAACAAATATCGAATACTATCAGAACGTTAGAATAAGCCTTTCCGTCGAAATTCTTCGAAAATTTAATTAGGACTGCCGGGCTGCCGGGTATCTAGACACTGCCTTTTAATAAACATAGGCCCGCAATGCGTGCAGAACCGACGAAGTGTTGGTTCGTCTCGAAAAGAAAGTAAGCGAGGCGTGCGTGGCTGCAGGTTGAATAACATTCAAGCACCTGTAACAGCAAGTTGCAGCAAAAGTGCGTAACTGTAACTAACGCTGAAATTTGACCAGCTGAAAAGGCGACCAACACCCTGGAAAGGAGGTCAACTGAATTATTCACCCTCTCCTCAGCAAACATAGCTCCACAGACTACGCCCATGACCTCATGCATTCTTCAGTCAAGATCATTTTTCGCTGTCTTTTGGTCGGTCTTCCTCAAAACGCTGAACAAAAAAGCCATCACAATTCTCAAAACAGACGCATTTCAAACTTTTTCCCCACGCCTGGGAACCACGTTTTGTTTGTGCACAGTTTCCTTTAATCATGTCAAGGGCTCCTTAAGCCAAATTGTGAATGCAAATACGAAATAAATCATTGCTATGCTCTATCGTACAGGTTACAAGAAAGCGCATTATAGGCATTCACCAGTCGTTTTGACCCACTCCACCCTCGATAAATGTTTTCACTTGGCTCAACGTGCTAACTGGCGTAACGAAAATTGTGACAGTGTTGTGAATAGGGCACTATAATAACATAATTATCGATAAAGACTGACACACCGTCAGAATCTCTAACCAGCGTGACGAAAATTGTGACAGTCTTTTGTCTTGCGTTACCGAATGAAGTAATGTTTAAAATCTGATGACTCAGCTCATCTGTCTTATCGCTTTGAATATTTTGTTGAATTAAAATAAAAATTTAAAGATAAATTTTGTCCACAACTGAACCTGCCGTTACCGAGAGTTGTGAGCGATGTATTTATATACTGACGATTATCGATTAAGACAAACACATCGTCAGAATCTGGAGAAATTAGTAAAAAGCGAAGTCGTCGCTTTATCTCAAACACGTTAAAGTATGTCTTATGACGTAATCGTTAAATCCGGTTTGCTCTTCCGGGGTCAATCGAACAAATCGGTTCAAAATCAAAAGAAAAGCAGAAAAATTAAAAAGACTAACTGGAATATCCTTCTGTGTCGCTTATACTATCCAAGAAGATCCAGCCTCGTGTGGTAATTTATTTCCCAATTTTCCTTTCATAACATTTACTGAGAACGATTCTATCCTTACGATGTCTCGGCAACACTTTGGTCCCACCAGCATCAACAGTGCCACTGGACTTCACCTCCTCTTATTATCAGTCCTCCTTGCTTTCTTTCACTAGTATTGCACGAATATTTCAGTCCGGCCAAAACCAACACTGCTCGGCGGACGTGTGCTTCTATACCTACGATACTTTTTACGTGGACCCTTGTCCTATAGTGCGTGCGTGTGTGTACTAATCGATGTCTGTGTACAATTTCTTCTCTATATGTTTAGAGGTCAGCACAGAATTATACCACAGCACAGTCAAAGCAAATCTTCCACCAAGCCTCCGTCACCTTTCTTGACCTGCCAATTCAAAATGGCGACTCGTCCGCTCTTGTTCTCACGTCATCCCATCCCATCGGCCATAGCGAAATACACATCTTATGAGCCTTACACGACGTATTTTGACCGACCACTCCAATTCACGGTCTTCACGACTGCACTTATCCGACTTCGTCGGTTAAAAAAAAAAAAAAAAAACAGAAATATAAGTAACAAGAGTTTTCTCATTTCTTTTTCAGATATTAACGAATGTGCCAACATCCCATGTCAGAATGGTGCGACATGTATCAACAGTCGGGAGCTATCACTGTGTCTGGCAGTCGGCTTTGAGGGAACCAACTGCGCTAAAGGTAATTAAAATATATATGTGTTAATTTCCTCATAAATCTTGGGTCCATTTAAAACCCACAGGTAGTAAAATTATTTTCTACGGACAGAATAGCCATCTTTAAGTGATAAGGTGTTTTTGTAAATAAAATCAGATATTAACGAATGCGACAACAACCCATGTCAGAATAATGCCACATGTATCAACAGTCAGGGGAGCTATCAGTGTGTCTGTGCAGCCGGCTTTGAAGGAAAAAACTGCA
Source organism: Siderastrea siderea (assembly GCA_964030785.1). Lineage (NCBI taxonomy): Eukaryota > Metazoa > Cnidaria > Anthozoa > Scleractinia > Rhizangiidae > Siderastrea > Siderastrea siderea. Next base: position 10,277,224 of record OZ034971.1, on the reverse strand, counting down.
CAGAAGGTAAAAATACAATATTTTCCTTCATAAATAATCTACAATCCATTTAAGGGCCAAAGGTAATATATTTTTTTTCTGTTATAAGAATGCTATCCAATTGCACTTGCATATTTCTAAATTAGTTTGGTATCACAGCTTACTTAATAAGCGAACATTATGGTAACACATAATGTTATTTATGTCACGACATGATGCCCGCGTGATAAATCATAAGGTTCATTGTTGCTAGCACGTGCATGGTACAAAGGTTGCGTAAAGCTTGGCGAATGGGGTTCAAGGGCGTTTCCCTCTTGGTTATAAGGCAAGATTCCTCGTTAGTTTAGTCCTTCTTTCCCTTGCCATCAAAGCGTCTGTATCTAAGAACAAGTCTTTCTTGGATTCAAACTTTTCAGGCAAGTTATCACTTTATTACTCTCTCGTTTTAATAATCTTTGTTGTATAGGTTTTTCTGTTTCATTTGGCTATTCGGACGCTTTTTTTTTTTTTTTTGTTTTTTTTTACTCGATTTTGTTTGGAATGGCGCCAACACGTGTTCTCATCCTCGGTCATTCTTTTATCCATCGCTTGAAGAAGTTTCTAGCTACCAACTACAGTGTCGATTTTCTGAGAAATTTTAATCTAAGTAATGATCTCTGGATAAGATGGCACGGGACTGGGGGCGGAACGATTTCTCAAACTATTCAATCCGATCTTGGGGTGGTAGCTTCGTTCGCCCCAGATGTAGTAATCTTACAGTTAGGAACTAACGACTTAACTTTCCTTTCCGCTGTCGAGGTAGGTTCTGCACTAGAAGACCTTACTCGACTGCTGTTTGAGTCTTACGGAGTTAGGCATATTTGTGTTTGCCAGACACTTTATCGTAAGGGCGTTCCCTCCTTTAACAAACAAGTGAACATTTTATCTCAGTATTTAAGGGTGGTTTTCGAACCAATTCCTTATGCGGTTTTTTGGCGTCATCGGGGGTTTTGGAAGTGTGCAACCCGGTTTCTTGCTCGCGATGGCGTTCATCTAAATAATTTGGGGCAGTACAAATTCTTTCGCAGTCTGAGGGGTGCCGTTTTGAGATGTTTAGAGGATCTCGCACTAGATTTATAGGCCGCTCTTTGTTCACAGGCCAATTACAAGTTCTTATTTATTAATTTTTTTTTTTCTGTTTCCGTCGTTTGAGGGTTATATTATACCTTCGTGATTCGAGTATCAATTTTGAGGAGCAGTTTTTCTCATTACTCTGTCAGTTCCTAATTTGTTTGTTTCCCAAGCCGGGTTTATTTTGTTGATATGGATAGCCTTGTCTGTTGTTGATTGGTTGGGTATGTCCCAATCCTTAATCAAGGCTTAATGGGTCTTTTAGACCAACTTTGGTCACGATATTGTTATCGTGTGTTTTGAACGGCTTTGGGCTTGTTGTTTTTTTGTGCTCTCACTCTGCCATATGAGTGTACAACCCAAATGATCGCCCGCTGTTACGGGTGTGTCCAATGCACTCGGCTCTGTGTCGCGTTACAATCTCGAGTTACCGCGAAATTGAAACGGAAAATCTGGGCTAACGAGTATGTAGATTTTGGGGCTCTCTTGTTCTCGTCCCCTCAGAATGAAGGGAAATACTCTCTGTCTATGTCATCCAATAACCCACAGCTCACCCTAGAGCCATGTCACACTACCAAGCGCATTCACAGTATTCAGCAATGGGTGTCTGCTTTCAATATATTTGTTTCCGTTTATACGGAACGTTTCCAACATGAAACTCCGCAGCTAATGAAGTACTGTGAGGTGGTGCGGGACATGGCTCAAAAACTAGGTGATTGGCTGTGGTACGATGAGCAGTTCCGATATATTAGGCAGTCGGACCCACAAAACTACCCCTGGGATCAAATACACTGGGAACTGTGGCTGCGAGCGTCGTCTACAGTTCGTAAGCACCAGCCGTTCACCAACAAGGTACACAATCAAACTCGTCAGCGCTTTCGGCAGCCCTTTTACCCTAAAGGGACTTGTTGGGCATTTCAGGCCGGAAAACAGTGCTCGGGATGCCAGTTTGACCACATTTGCTATAAATGTGGGGCAAAACACCCGGGGAGTCAGTGCTCCATCCACCCAACACAAAACCGTCCTGGCGGTTTCGGCAGTAAGAGCAAAGGCGCCGGATCTCAAATTTCAAGCGCTCAACAGCCCGCCAGTCACACCAGTAAAGGTGGATCGGCTTGAATTTCTTCTTCAGGGGTACGACCCTAGCTTAAAACGATTTTTAGTTGACGGTTTTCGTTACGGCTTTCGCATTCATTTTGTTGGTGAACGGCGTGCCTATGACTCTCCTAATCTTAAAAGTGCATTAGACAAGCCGGACATAACTAGTGAAAAATTGCGTAAGGAATGAGAGGCAGGTAGAATAGTTGGCCCTTTTCCAGCCCCACCCTTTAGAAACTTTCGCACTTCACCGCTAGGGCTTGTCCCGAAAAAAGATCCAACCGAATTTCGTTTGATTCACCACTTGTCTTTTCCTACCGGATACTCTGTCAATGATTTTATTCCCGACTCTTGCTCTACGGTCAAATATGCTTCTGTCGGGGATGCCTCCAAGTCCCTCAAGCGGTTGGGGCGTGGTTGTTTTATGGCAAAAACCGACGTCAAATCCGCCTTTCGTATAATTCCTATTCACCCTGCCGACTATTCCTTAGTGGGTATGAAATGGGACAAGTCGTATTATTTCGATAGATGCTTGGGCATGGGACTCCGTTCAAGTTGCAACACATTTGAGGCATTCTCCACGTGTCTCGAATGGCTAGCTGTTCACCTCCTAGGTGCCAGCTCCGTTTTGCACATTTTAGACGATTTCCTGTTTATCGCGCCAACCAAGAACAAATGTGAGCGTGACTTAGCCAATTTTATTTTAATGTGTACCTACCTCGGTGTGCCTCTCGCGCCCGAGAAGACAACCGGTCCCGATACAGTTTTGCAATTTGCAGGCATTACATTAGATTCTGTTCGCATGGAAGCTCGTCTTCCAGAAGAGAAGCTTCAAAAATGTCGCAATTTGTTGACGGATTTTCTTGCTAGGCGGTCCGTTCGTCTAAGGGAGCTACAATCTCTAATCGGCTTATTGAATTTTACATGCTTAGTCGTTGTTCCAGGCCGCGCTTTTTTGCGTCGTTTGATTGATCTTACAAAAGGTGTCCGACAGCCCTATCATCATATACGACTTTCTCAGGGGGCTCAACTAGATCTCGCGTTGTGGTTCAAATTTTTAAGCCAGTTTAATGGTAGGTCGTTCTTTCTGGATGACGTCTGGGAAACGTCGCATACCTTACAATTATACACCGACTCCTCTGGCTCAATGGGTTTTGGGGCTGTCTTTGGTAATCACTGGTTTAGTGGAACTTGGCCATATTCTTGGCATAGTTTTAATATCGCGGTTTTAGAGCTTTTTCCTATCGTAGTTGCGGTTCACGTTTGGGGGTCATGTATGGCCGATAAATGTGTTATTTTTTTCAGTGACAATGCGGCCGTTGTCGAGATTATTAATAAGCAGTCGTCTAAACATAAGGGTATCATGGTTCTCCTTCGCAATTTAGTGCTAAGCTGCCTGCAGCACAATATTTTATTTCAAGCTCGTCACATTCCAGGGTTTAAAAATTCGCGTGCCGATTATCTTTCACGTTCTCAGGTTGCGAAGTTCAAGGAAATCTCACCGGAGGCAGATCCATATCCCACTCAAGTACCCGAGAGCCTAATGCCGTAGAGTTGGTTTCTAATTTAAGGGTTCTGTTAAGTACCGCCTTGACAGATGGCACGCGCCGGTCATACCTTAGAGCGTGGGTAGTTTTTCGCCAATTTTATGCCCACTTTTACGGTTCCACCACTCCACCCTTACCGTTAATTCCGACTTGTATTCCACTTTTTCTTTCTTATCTTTCCTTTCGGAAATTGGCTTTTTCAACGATTACTTCGTACCTTGCGGCCATTTCGTATGTTCATAAACTCAGAGGGTTTCGTGATCCAACCAAATCATTTTGATTCAAAGGTTGTTGACAGCTTTAAGCCGTCAGAGGCCGGCGGACGTTCGTCTCCCGGTGACTAGGCCTGTATTGCATAAGCTGATTCAGTCTCTCAGCTTTACTAACTCTTCGGCATTCCAGCGTTCACTTTTTTCAGCAATGTATCTTGTCGCCTTTTACGGTCTTTTCCGCATCGGTGAACTAGCTATCAAGAGCACGCGCCTCGCTTCGTCGGTGGTTCAATTTAGCGACCTGACCTTTCTGTCTCGTAAGGGCCACCCGCATATGGCTAAAATTACCATTTCAGTATACAAACACAACTCCAACAACCGCCCTTTTGACATTTTATTGGCTGCAGAAGACTCTCAGCCTTACTGCCCGGTTACAGCTCTTATTCAATATTGTAAGGTTCGCGGTGATCGCCCCGGCCCTCTTTTCTGTCATGCCGATTATTCCCCCATTTCTGTGTATCAGTTCAACAGTGAGCTCCAGCGGTGTTTAACGTACTGCGGGCTGGACATCAGTCGATACAAAAGCCATAGTTTTCGAATCGGTGGAGCTTGCCACGCTGCTTACAAAGGTTATACTGACGCGCAAATACGTGCTCTCGGTCGCTGGAAATCCGATGCGTTCAAAGTTTACTTGAGGTCAGAGGTTCTGTGTGCTAACTGAGCTGCAGTTAATTACGAACTCTTCGCTAATATATAATTATATATCTGTCTATTTTCCCAGTCGTAGGTACGGTGACCTAGGCATAGTTCAGACAGGGGCTGCTCTGCTAACGTCGCCGTAGCTTCTGCCCTTATGGGTTTATTCTTTAGTATTAAGCGTGATTGTGGCATGGTCCAGTCAGGGGCTGCCGTGTTGCCGTCGCTGCTACTTTATTGTCTTATCTAAGAAATAATTAAACTCGAGTCAGTGGCATAGGCCAGTCAGGGGCTGCTCTGCTACTGTTCTTGTTGCCTTTATCACAAGTACTTATTCAAAAGTTATTGCAATTGTGATTGTGACACGGTGCAGTCAGGGGCTGTCGTGTTGCTGTCACCTACATATTGTGGGTGGTCTATCGGTAGTAGTTTCGCACTTCTTCTAGCATTTTGTCGTGCAAGGCCGTGCGGTGGGCCAGACAGCTGGGCTGCCACGCACAGGGCATTTTCATTTACGCCTGCTATAACAAGGGAAACCCTTTGTTTCTTGTGATGTTGTGGCCGTGCAGCCGTTCAGACAGGAGCTGCGGCTGTCACACACTGTCTTAATCGTGCGCTCTCTACCGTTTATTTTTCTGTGGGGCTCAGCCACAGGGAGTGGCTTGTGGCGTTGTTTGTTGCCCCACTTTTGCTAAAAATAAGTTTCGGTTTACAGTTATCGCTGTGTTGGTATTTTAGCCTTGATTCAATTAAACCTGCCACTTCCGTGGCCAAATTGCTCCAACACAGTTGTCTGTTTTTTATACGTCGCGTACTCAGTTACTTGGGGGTAAAATTCTACAGAGCGCACGCTTAGGAGTAGATCACATGTCGCGATATAAATTATTTTATGTTCTTATTTTAATTGAAAAGTGAACTATAGAAAAATATACACACATGTACAACTTTGAGACAAAGCTGACAAATGAACAAAGAGTGGCAAAAAGAAGATGGTTTTAGCATTTTAATAAGTTAAATAATTTTAGTGTTGTTTTGTTTTATTTTCATTGAACAATGTTCTGTAGGTAGAAGGAAGAGCTTTAAAAAAACACTGAAATTGATCCGCTGCCCTTTTTCCTTTTCAGATATTAATGAATGTGACAACAACCCATGTCAGAATGGTGCGACATGTAACAACAGTCAGGGGAGTTATTAGTGTGTCTGTGCAACCGGCTTTGAGGGAACAAACTGCACAAAAGGTAAAAATGCAGAAATTAGTGGTTCATTTAAGGCCCAAACGGTAGTAAAATATTGTTTTCTACTTTACGAGCAGAATGTTATCTAGGCAATTACATTTGCATACATCTAAGTTAGTTCTCTGTTTATATACATGTAAACAGGTGGTTGCAGGGTTTTAAAAAATAAAATATTCGTTTTCCCTTTTCAGACATTAACGAATGTGTCACCAACCCATGTCAGAATGGTGCGACATGTATCAACAGTCAGGGGAGTTATCAGTGCGTCTGCGCAACTGGCTGTGAGGGAACAAACTGCACTAAAGGTAAAATTGCAGACACGGTTCATTGAAGGCCCAAAGATAGTAAAATTATTTTCTACCAGCAGAATGCTATTTACCGAATTGCGTACATCTAAGTTACACCGCTATTTAGATATGTCCATTAATAATTGCAATTGTTGTTCTTTCTATTTTAATTTGTCAATTATATGAATGGTAGAAAACCGAGCCGTGGAATAAAGTTGACAAATGATACTGAGGGTACAATAATCTCCTGTATGCATGATTATTTTATTTGAGAAGGGTTTTAATAAACTAAAATATTTTTCCTGTTTCATTTTCAGACATTAACGAATGCTTCAACAACCCATGTCAGAATAATGCAACTTTTACCAACAGTAAGGGGAGCTATCAGTGTGTCTGCACAACCGGCTTTGAGGAAAGAAACTGCACAAAAGGTAAAAACAAAAAAAAAAACAAAAAAAAATGGAAATATTTTCCCTTGCACATGAAGGGTACATTTAAAGCCCAAATGCAATAAAATCGTTCCTTGTTAGCAGAATGCTATCCAATTTCACTTGCGTACTTCGCATTGCTGTTCACATGCATAAAACTATTACTATTATTATAATTATTGTGGTTATATTTTAAATTTAATTGAGCAATAATCTGAATGTAAAAAACAGAACTGTGAAGCAACGGTGACAAACAAACAAAGAGGGTATGGTAGCCAGTAGCAACGAGGTTTTTAATAAATAAAATACTTTTCTTATTTCTTTTTCAGATATTAACGAATGTTACAACGACCCATGTCAGAATAATGCGACATGCACCAACAATCAGGGAAACTATCAGTGCGTCTGCCCAGCCGGCTTTGAGGGAAGAAACTGCACAAAAGGTAAAAATGGAATATTTTTCCTTCTTAGGTCCATTTAAGGCCCAAACGTAGTATAAATTATTTTCCACATTAAGTGCAATTTTTAATTGCACTTAAAATACTTCCAATTTAGTTCGCCTTTCACGTGAGTTTATTATTATTGTAAAGAGTTTTAATTACGAATTAAACAAGGATTACTTAAACTACGCCATACCTCTATGTTAGGGGGTGAAAAACACGCTCTGATATCAACACTAGACTAAAATCTGAGAGAAAAATTAATTTTAACTTTATTTTGTTTACCAACACAAAATGATTGGATTACCACACCTTTTTCGCCTGAAAGTAGTTCAGGGCAAGGGTACGGTCATGAAATTATTATTATTATTTTTTCTGGAAAGGGCAATCAAAACCACTGCATGAACGCAACAACCATTTATAACGTAGAATGAGGAAAGCGGTTGTTTGAACATATACTTGTAACTTTTTTTTTAGGAGGCATTGATTAGATGTTTTAAGTTCAACGCTCTAAATTTAAGGTCATCGTCTTAAGAAGGCATCTTTTCTTTCCACAACACTTATTCGTGTAAGGAGATGAAGTAAAAAATGTTCGTTGTATAAAGAGGTCGGAAACAAAAATAGGAAACATATTTTGCTGCTTACCATTCTAGGTTTATAAATTCACTAAGCGTTGTCTGGCTGGCTAGGTGTCGTATTAATAGGTCAAGTCCAAGAACCAAGCATGTCGAACTCGCGGCTGTAACACCCAAGGGCCTCTTTTTCCTTTCAGATATTAACGAATGTGACAACAACCCATGTCAGAATGGTGCGACATGTAAAAACACTCAGGGGAGTTATAAGTGTGTCTGCCCAGCCGGTTTTGAGGGAACAAACTGCTCAAAAGGTAGAAAACCCGATGTTTTGGCTCGCTGAACCTAGGCCCGAAATCCAATCGTAGCGCAGTCATAAGACAATTTATGCAAAGAGAAAATTCTGACTTGTTGAGCCATATTGATATATTAAACTTCCACTTAAAGGGACACTTTCACAGGGATTTTTACGTTTGGGGGTAAAAAAATGTGTTGAAACTTAAATTAAATGAATTTTCACTTACACAGAATACTCCTAGAACGACAAGAGAAGGAAATCAAATGATTTTCTTAAAGGAAGAGCAAACCATAGTCAGTTACTGGCGATTTTACCATAAAACAAAGGAAAGACTTGAAAACATCAGCCTGATGTTTTCACGTTGCAACCATTTCCATCCTAGCGATTCGTAGCCAAACACAATTATAGCTTCAGAGAACTGGTAGAGAAGTTTTAAACGAAACTCAACCAGTATTTTGGGGTTTCCACTGATTCGAATATGCCTTTTAGCTTTTCAAAGTTGTCCTAAATATTGGTGACAGTGTCACTTTAAGTCCCGAGATTTGCATCTAGACTAATTTCGTGTTTTCAGATATCAACGAATGCGACAACAGCCCATGTCAGAATGGAGCAACATTCATCAACACTCGCGGAGGTTGTCAGTGCACACAGTAATTTTCAAAACATCAGCCTGATGTTTTCAAGTTGCAACCATTTCCATCCTAGCGATTCGTAGCCAAACACAATTATAGCTTCAGAGAACTGGTAGAGAAGTTTTAAACGAAACTCAACCAGTATTTTGGGGTTTCCACTGATTAGAATATGTCTTTTAGCTTTTCAAAGTTGTCCTAAATATTGGTGACAGTGTCACTTTAAGTTCCGAGATTTACATCTAGACTAATTTCGTGTTTTCAGATATCAACGAATGCGACAACAGCCCATGTCAGAATGGAGCAACATTCATCAACACTCGCGGAGGTTGTCAGTGCACACAGTAATTTTCAAAGAGTTATTTTAACTCCTGTAGTGGAGTTAAACTAACTCCTTAAGGGGGAGTTATTTTTTTGGGAGTTATTTTAACTCCAAAAGGAGTTATTTTAACTCCGAAAAGGAGTAACTGTATTCTTTATGGGAGTTAAGTTAACCCCTAAATTGGAGTTACGCTAGTGGGAGTTATTACAACTCCAATTTGGAGTTAAATTGTAATCTTCTGGAGTTAAATTTAACTCTTTTTTTGGAGTTAAATTTCAGTTTAACTCTGCAAGGAGAGTTAAAATAGCTCCTTTTTCGGGGTCATTTTGGAGGAGTTAGTTCAACTCCCCTTAGGGAGTAATTGTGGAGTGATTTTAACTCTCTAACAAGGGTTAAAATAACTATCTTTTGGGAGTTATTTTCGTGGACTTATTTAACTCCGTTTAGAGAGTAATTCTGGAGTGACTATGATGGAGTCGTTTTGGAGGAGTTGGGATAACTCCCTATCAGAGTCATTACTTTATTATTGTATTTTTTACTCTGCTACAAGAGGTACATCTTATTTTGGGGGGTTAGGGTTGAAGGCGGAGTGCAGGGACTCGCGTAACATTTCTATGATAAACTTCGATCTCAATTTAATTATGAACGCATTTTTTGGAAATAAAGCAAAAGATATTGTGGTAATTCATCCACTGAAATCAAAAGTTTGGTATTAGTTCCTGTCTATAATGGCGTGAATTCTAATATTTCGATTCAAGAGCCCGAAATCAATGCGCCTGCATTCACTGGTCAGCAGTTGTCAATATTGAGTCATGTGATCTTTGTAACATTAGAGCAGGCGCTATTTTGAAAGTGACGGTTGCTCGACGGAAGCAAGATTAATTTAGCTAGCATTTGTTCGTAGTTTGAGGACAAAAAAGCATCTCTCAAGTTAAAACAAAGGTGGAAGATTGCATCTTTTGAATTGGATTACGTGCCAAGAAATGTTTTGGGGCCTTGCATGTGGATTTTTGGATCGAATTAAGTGAACACATGAAATCGACGTTATGAACATAAGTTCTTATTAACAACAGTGGATCAACGACTGTTTTGGCGGGTTGTTGAATTCGCAAAAGGCCAAACGTAGGAAATATGGACGTTTTGCCGGTAAACTTAAGCTTGGAACTTCAATTTACTCTAGGCCTAACGGCGTCCCTTCCAGTTTGTCATTCAAAGGAGATGTTACTAGCTAGGAAGCTTAAAGGTGAATACAAACGGTTAGCTGTAAAGCTGTATGCCTGCATCTTCGTGTTCAGTTCTTTTGACACTGTTTAGTTGCAATAATTGTTAGCAATATAAAGTCTGGGGATTGCCATTGAAAACTGTAGCATTTAAATGTAAAGAGTTCAACAATTCTTTAGTGGAAATATTCTTGCTTGAAAGATATTATTGGAAGGTAAATAATCTTAAATGACCTCCATGTTTTAGCCTTTTTTACTCGATGAAAACTAATTTACATTGCAAAAAGACGTGAATGATATCATCGTGTTTTTGTAACAATGTTTTATAGGCTGTTGGAAACTATGTTGTTGTTGACCACATCTAAGGGCCTGCTTCTCTGCAGATGTCAAGCATTTGAGAAAATGGATGATACCACGTTTGACTAAAATTCATTCATTTTATTTATTAATTGGCTGTGGTGGTCATTTAGGAATTGCGTTCATGCGTGTAGGTGCAAGTTCAAGAAGCCAACTTTGTCTTTCAGGTTAATTTCAAAGAGTTATTTTAACTCTAAAACTGGAGTTAAAATTTTAGGTTAAAAATAACCCCTTTTGGGGGGTTATTTTAACTCCTTAATTTAACTCCAATTTCGGGGTTATAATAACTCCATTGGGGGAGTCACTTTAACTCTATAATAGGAGTTATTTAAACTCCATATAGGAGTTACTATAACTCCAAAAGTAAGTACCAGCAATAAACAAACAAAAAACAAAAACAAAAGGGGGGCTTCGGAGAATTCATTCACTCGTTCGTTCGTTCGTTCGGTCGGTCGGTCTGTCGTTCATTCATTCATTTATTCGTTTTTTTTATATATTTTTGATGGGATTAACGTGCATTCGTTTTCTCAGATGCCCAAGTGACCTCACAGTACAGTACCATTCTGCGCCATCAGTCAATGCCCGGCGGTTTAGCCTGGAAGCCTTGAAGTTCATTGCTGATCATCCGTTTGTGTTTGTTCACTGTCACGTGATTATTTGTAATGCAACCGACCCAGGCTTTCAGTGCGTGAAAAGCTGTCCATCAGGTGGCCGAGGAAGACGTGAAGTGAGTGGTCACATGACTGATGACGTGTTCTCTCTGTCCCAGGGCCCACTCGTCTTGGCACGCGAGAAGCGGGATGAAAAGCAAGTCAGTGGTCCTAGATGAGAGCGGTACGTAAGAACAACACAGAAGAGAAAAATGTTCAGCGTTTCGTATATGTTTAGGTTGTTTTAATTTACTTTGTTTGTTCTCATTTTCCGCCGATGTCTCGCAGTGCTTATCTTGATTAATAGAGACTTTTTATCCACCTCCCACTCCACATTAGATACATGAAAATATACTACCTGGCTTTGCCAATCAGAACCAATTACTGTATTCGATCTGGTTTCCTTTTTTGTGTCGAATCTCTTATACACGTATACTTAAGCTAAAAAAAAACCCGTTAAATTGAGTCCCTTCAATTTCCTTCTGTGAAGCGACAATTACATTAAACTTAAGCTAGAATAAAATGAAGTATTATTTAAGATTTTTATTACGCCTCAGCATAGTATTACAGAAATCGTGTGCAGAAGTGGAATTAGGCCACGAAATGACGAAACGTTGCATTAATTACTGACTTAGTCAAGGGAGTAAACTGGCTGGTTTGACATTCCGAATCATTTCTCGATTACAGTTATAACTGAATTGTAATTTGAGCTCGAACTTAGTCTAGGATTTATAGTCAACAAATCGAAGAAAACCTATTAGCAATCATGTTCTCTTTACCTCACTAGGTTCTAGTCCCTCCCTCATGATGCCTCTGTTTCTCGTGTGTGTTGCTTGTTTGGCCGGAACAGCATTGATGACATTCAAGAAGTCACGTGACAAACCTGTTGGGTATACTGTGCTTGCCACTGGTGTTCATGAGTAAAAGCGAGGTCACTTAGAGAAACAAAGTCCATTGGGTTAACGTTAAGGGGAAACGAACTTTAAGTGGGTAATTCATTGTGGCAAAACAAGATCTCTTAGCGTAGAACTTATATAGTTTTATTTTAAGCGCATGCAGTAGTCAATATGTTTGGTTATTTTTTCAAAGCAGCTCAAATGCTTTTAGGATGCAAAACGAGCTTTGCTTTACGTTTTTGAACCTTTTAAAAATGTAAACGAAGGGGTTAAGCATTTTGTTAACGAGAAATTAGCGAATTACTTGTTTCACAACTATTGCTGGATTGCTAGTTTGTAATCACGGTCTTGTTAATTCAATATAATCGTTTTACTTGTGTGATGTTGGGTGCTTTTAGCCTCTGGCTATAACATCAATGAAATGTTATTGTAAACGGCCATGTTTTTGGCTGAACCCGAGCCACATTCTTTTTTCCCTAAACAAGGTTAATTCGCATCTCTAAGGGAGAAGTTTACGATGTGTTTGGCTGAAATGTTCGGGGTAAAAGCTAGTCCTTGTCGCGACGCTTCTACAAGGGCTGGAAGCAGGTGAAATTTTTTATGACTCGCCATGAAAAAAGGCAACAATACGCCGTATAACAAATGCGTGGTTTCCTTGCGAGGTTAACTAACTAAGTTAACGTTTTCATTTACGTAGGTGAACAATTATGGCGGGAAACGATGAATCCATTCCCCAAAAAGGCCTGGTTTGGGAGCGATATTTACAAAGCCATTTATAACGCCATGTGTTGACGCTTTTTGAGTTCGATCGTGCGTGTGCACAATTCTTATTAGACCACCTTTTTGGGTACTTGATAGCATGTAACCAGCAACTCTACCGATGAACAAGCACCTAATACTTTTTATTTCAAATTACCTTACATAGGTTATTTTTCTTGCATCACTCAAAAAGCGCATTCGTCTATTTTCTCAATTCTACTGCAGCAATGTAAACACTGCGTTAGCATTTTCTTCTTTCAAAGTAGGTAGTCTCTTACATGTGAAAGGCCCTATCCCCAGTGGACTCAAATCATGTGTGGTTTGCAGATTTTCGTGTGCAGGCTGTGCCGCCTGCTATATGTGGGTGAGACTACCCCACATCTTAGCCCACGTATATGGAAACACTTAGAAACGGACAGGGCCTCACACAATTTCAAGCACCTTGAGAGCTCAAAAGCATCTCGCTCTCCGTGCTCCCTTGACAATTTTACCATTATCGATCAGGCCTCCTCGCGGTTTGCTCTTAAGAACAAAGAAGCGCTACACATACTCTGGGAAAAACCAATACTCAGTGCGCAGGTCAAACACGTGAATTATTTTAAAACTTTCTGTTTAAATTATTCATTACCATAATGATTATAATTGTCTTAGTTACTGCCTTTATCATTGTAATTTCTTCACTATTTATATTCTACTGCACACTATGTTCAAATTCACACTGAAGATGGCAGACGTATCTGCCGAAACATGTTTGTAAAACTCAAGAGTGTCGTGTTGTTTATTAAATTTTTTACATCGCTGCTATTATCCAAATCATTTGTTCAAATTTAATATTCAAACAGCGGACAGTTTCAGCATACTTGCGTCACCCTAAAGCTGGTGTGAATCCAATAAAACAGAGAAATGCAATGTCTTTTTCAGTTAGTAACTCACTTTTTTGTCGATCAGTAGCACTTTTTTATTCGTTTATTTATTATATAACTTTGGCTCTCCGTCGAAGGTTATTATTATTATTATCATCCAGTCATCATCATCATCATCATCAGCATCATCATCATCATCATCATCATCATCATCAACACCACCACTATTATCATTATTATTATTATTATTATTGGACAGTTTGTTACTGCAGCAAGCCCACGTTGAACACGGATACAAACGGATCCACCAACAAAAGAGAGAATAGTGCAATATGTATAAGATCTACAGTAAATACTAATATTAATTCCATCAAATCTACACCTAAAACATTAACGCTGAGCCTATAACAAAACGACTAAAACCCTATGTACACTTTCTGTTTGTGTAGCGCTTATGTAGCTTGAAATCTTGTAGCTTGCAACCACAGCGACAACAACAACAAGCTTTATTTACATGAACATAAACTTTACAGTATTGCAAAACTTAGAAAAAAAAATACATGGAAGAATAATTAAATTACATTGACAACAATTTCTCTCGAACTGAACAAAGAAAGATGAAATATATTTAATTGTATGCTAATTAAATAAATAAAGGAGTTCATTAATTCTACGATGTATCCGTTGACAGGTAACTGCTTAATATTTGGGATCAGAGTTTGTATTCCATTGTAAACTGACCATCCTTTATCATCCCTTACCACTAACCAACGTTTCGTAGACAGTCAAATGCCCGACCGGGCGGGCCTTAATTGTTTCGGGTCAAATTCCCCACTATACGGAGGTAACCTCGCATCAAATGCCGGGGATTTGCCCGGACGGGATGGCAACTCTTGGATTTGACTGATATATTAACCTTTTAAGCCCCAATAATGAAGAGCATCTAATTTCTCCTTACAATATCCCTACTTGATCAAACACACAGGTCACGAGAATAAAGGAAATGATCACCAAACATGAAAAACATGAAATGTCTCATGTTTGTGCAAATTCTCCAAACTAGTACCATAAGAAATATATGGAGAACACTAAGGAGAATATGCATATTAATATTGGGGCTTAAAGGGTTAACAGTTGGCGGTTAAACGTGTGCCAGACACGAGGGCTTGTGTTTAAGGGGCATGTCGGTGCAACATGTAACAGTTACACCAAACGCGTGCTGTACGTATATACTTAGAAACTCAGTGATGTATCAGTGACATGTAGCAGAGACAAAAACAAGATGTACATACATAAGTGTGTTTTTATGTACCGTATAATAGCAACAATAATCAAAAGTGTTCTTCGTAAACTCTGTTTGTTTTACAAGAACATTTTTATGTACGAAAAGGTGGAGGCGGAGATTGTCCAAAGTTTTCAGAACATGTTACAGAACATGCCTGCCCTCGGGCCAAGGCTGAGATTTTTGTTTTCAACAAAAATAGAGGCTTATATGTGATGAAATCTTATAGAAACTATGTTACTTTAATATATCACTTTTAATTAATATTTCAAAAACTAAAATCATTTTGTGATTGCCTCAACCTGAACTCCAAATTTCGACGTTTTTAATTAATCAATTAGAATGCTGTAAAAAGAAAACGATTTAGAGATGAGAGATGTAACAAAATGTATTTGTGATCGGACGTGACGTAGTGATATATTTGGACAGCAATTAAACCCGTTTAGCTCCGTTTTCAAACGTCGAAGTTTTCGCGTGCCGAGTCTAATGCAGTGGCCAAAAGTTATCGAGTTATTGTTTTGGCTAACTTTCATTTATTTAGATCATATTCCGCACGTAAAAAGTTGAACGTTTAAAACAGTCCTATCATTACATTAACATTTCACAACTGTCCAATCACGAATCTGAGAGATATTAGATACAGTAATTTGGAAACAACTCATGATCATCATGAACCGAACCAGCCAAGGAAAGAAAGGTCGCATGACATTTCAGTGGTCGTCCTAAAGAAAAGAAATAAACTTGAGATTTAATTGCACCGTGGGAAATCAAATCGAACGGGCTGTTTTCCGGCTAGTCATCTTCCAAACGGCTTTCTTCAGTCATTTAAAAGATATGAATAATTCAGCCATCGAGACAGTTCCGGATCTTAGAGGTAAACATCCCGCCAAAGTTCACGCTAAATATTTTAAGTACTTCAGTTATCTCTTGAGTATTTAGTTAGTGTGCTAGTTGTAATAAATTAAGGCACTGTGTTCCTTTTATTCCGTTTCGGTGAACCCAATTTCAGCCGGCTCCGTTTATCCATGCACATTGTTTAGATCTGTTTAGACATGTATTTTCGAGCTAGTTAAAACAAAATCTTAAAAACAATCAATCCATGTTTGTTCACGCTTCTGGAACTAAGTTCGCTAAAAGAAATGCGCAATCAAAATCCGCTTTATCAGACACCAAAGTCAGTGTGCGTTCCATCTGCGACCTAGTAGGTAGTACACTCATAAGGTTGCAATCTGAGGCTGGTTTGCTCCCAAATGAAACTGAAAATACCATTTTCTATCACAAAATCCGGACTTTGGTTGGCGAGAGAAACTGTCTCCCACGAATTAACTTTATTTTGCTCTCGTGATCGGAAATCTTACAACAAAATACAGGGATTTTGAGCTGGCTACTTGATTGCAATTGCATAACCTCGGGGAGAACGGTCATCGCTACCATGCGTTACGCGCGTATAAAAAGCACCAGCATGGTTTAGGCTGCGGGAAAATGTAACCTACCTTTGTAGCGTTCGTACTGAGGGCTGTATGCCTAAATTGTAATTTCAGATTTTTGAGTAGGTTCAATTATTTACACGGCTCTAAAATCTGCCTGGTAACAGTTATACGTATCTCACAGCTAACAGTCATTACAGGTGTGACTTAATCTCTTTATTAATTGTCTGTATGATTATTTTCAGTTTATGCTGCAAGCCCAGCTTTTTTGATACTTTCTGTTCTGACTGCTGTGGAAAACGCCTTGGTAATAACAGCAATATGGAAAGATCCATTCAGGCAGCTTAAAGGAACTCCCGCCAACTACCTCATCTTAAACCTCGCAATATCTGATCTGCTAATCGGTATTGCAGTCTTGCCTCTGTTTTGTCTTCTTAACTGGTTCCCTGACGAAACTGTTCTTCGTGCAGCACTCTCGACTGGGCAGCTCACGTATGGTGTTTCTCATCTTACTATCCTCAGTCTAGCAGTTGAACGTCTCATGGTCATTACCTACCCGTTAAGAAGCGCAGATTTTCTAGCCACTTCTTATCTCATCCCAGGGATTATAATGTTTATCTGGTTTTTCGCTGGTGTGTCGGCCCTCGTGCCCATTGTAAGATTGCACTTGTCTTGCATTTACCTAACGTATATTGTTAGTATGGTTTTTCTTACTTCCGTTTTAATCCTAATACTCGCCTGTTACACAAGGATCTACTTTAAAGTCAGACGAATTTTGTATCGATATATAACGACATCCGAGGAGAGGCAACCAGACGGACAAGGTCAAATAGAAAGTGCTCGAAGGATTGAAAAGTTGAAAAGAAAGGAGAGAAGTGTCGCACGTACGGGGTTCATCCTGGTGGTTATACATCTCGGATGTTGGATTCCAGCAATTGTGTTGCGAAACTTGGACACATCCTGCAACCGCCACAAGGTGCAGTATTTGGAGAAACTATTTTCCTTATTACATCCACTTCTCAATCCCTTGGCTTATTCACTGAGCACAAAGAAATTTCAAAGGGCACTTTGGAGAATCTACCAAGGATTATTTTACCGTGGCAACAATGAAACACTAGAATCAACAAGGATTTCGTGCCGCACATTATTTTCATTAATAAAAACTATAAGTTGGAGAATTTTCCCCTTAATTATCAGTTTAGTTTATTTGTTCATCATTTGCCTTCAAATCCAGCAGTTATCTTAGTATTAAATTTTACTGGTCTTAAATCGTGATGTCATGAATACGACATTTAAGATTATGTTGACAGTTGTGTAACCAAGCTAAGGTGACAATGAGAAGGCAAGTGTACATGATACGAAACTGTACTGAAAGGTGTTTGTTTGGCACCAAGCGCAATAAACTTCTTAAGTGAAACCACAGGTACCCCAAGCTCATTCTTTCATTAGGCCTTGGCCAAACAGATTCAGCATTTCCAATCAACATGTGATACACTGATCAATGTGTTATATTTGGGAAGTTAAACACATATGGGCACCTTGTTGGATAATGTTAAATGATTTTCAAGGAAACTGAGGTCACTGAATGGTGTTGAATGTGTTAAACAAAGTTTGGTTACCTTCGCACATCCGTACAACAAAATTTCAACAAAGTTGGACGATGTTCAGTTAAATCTGTTTGCCCGAGGCCTTAAATTTAGCTTGCAGCGGGGCAACTAGATAGATACATGGCAGCCACTAGGCTGAATTGCGTAATTATTTACGGCCTAATAAAAAAAATTACGACTACAGTAACAGCCATGTAATCACACATAATACATAATCTAATTTTAAAAGGATAATAATGATAATATTCCTAACTATAAAATATAAATATTGAAATTTCACCAACAGACTAGGTCATTAAGACATCAACGGCCATTTAATTGGCAGGACATGTTAAGTGTAAAGGAGTGGAGCGGACTGATTGATTATTGCTTTGTTCATTATCGTCAGTGTCGTAATCTCTCTTTTAAAGTCTTGCACAGGATAATTCCGTCTAAGAAAGAATTGAAGAAATATAATCTGATCAACGACGACACGTGCTCCTTATGTCCAAATTCGGATTCAATAGAACATACCTTTATACACTGTATTGAATCGACTAACTTTTTAACTAAAACCATGCGGTGGTTTAATGATTTTCACAACACAAAGTTACAACTCTCCAACATACAAATTCTATTCAACTCTTTCGAAGGCTCCTTTTTTTCACAATTATCGAATCCCCATAAAAGCAGACTACGGCTATTAATTTCATTACAAGAGAAATATCTATGTACCTGTAAGAAATTGACGAAGAAGCTATTAGAACAGTGTCGTATTGAAATTGTGGCATGTTGTGAAGGGACAACACGGCTGACAGGTCTTCAGTTTTTTTCCCATTTTCTTTTTTTAAACAATATGTATATACATTAACAATGAAAACATTGTGACGTTAGTATTTTAGTATCAATTTGTAATTTTTTTGTGAGTTTATTGTTGTTGTTGCTGTTGTTTGTTAGTGTAATTACTAGTTTTGTAAATTGTGAGTTGTAAATATTGTGTTCTCAATAAATAATCCAAAAAGTAAAATAAAAAATAAATATTGAAATTTCACCAACAGACTAAGTCATTAAGACATCAACGGCCATTTAATTGGCAGGACATTTTAAATGTAAAGGAGTGGAGCGGACTGACTGATTATTGCTTTGTTCATTATCGTCAGCGTCGTAATCTCTCGCCGCGTATCGAGGATGGGCCATAGCGGGGTTGTTGTCAGAGCAACCTTACACAAGCTGGTAGTTCTTCGTTGAACACT